>SNQJ01S0186369.1:12462-23815 GCA_010110895.2 Picea sitchensis | reverse complement strand
AGTCCAAGGGGGGAATACCCATGTGTATTAATCTAACGCATTTTCCTAAACTTTCTAATTGTATATGAACCTTCCAATTTTTGATTGAGTGTTCCAAAATCCAATCATTGAATACATGTAAGAGGGTGGTTGTGAGTGGTCACCTCCCAGAGTTATTGAGCACATGGGGATTGAGTACAATCATCTTGGGGAAGAGTGTGAGTCAAGAAAGGAAAGACAAAGGGAGGAAATTCATATGGGTTGGAGACAATAGTTCGGGGAAGGAAGTTTGGGTGCATGAAGAAAAGGAGAGAGGAAGAAAGAGAGCTGGGAGTGGGTGCAGCCATGGAGAGTGGATTCTAGAAAAAGATGGAATTTATTTGGAGAATTTTGGAGCTGAATATTGAAGAGACAAGTTTTTAGGCTTGAAAAGTGAAATACGGAGTGAGTTGGACTGTAAGAACAAGTGTTTTTTGTTGGTTTGTTGGAACATTTCCTAGTAGGAAGTTCTTTTGAGTTCCCAACTAAGATATTCCTAGTTACATGTGCCAGAGAAACCATGATAAACAAATGGAACATTCCTTGGTTTAACCTTGATAAATGGATGGCACATCCCTTGGGTTATCCCTGATAAACAAATGGTGCATTCCTTGGGTAGGGCAGGTCAGGAGGAAGAGAGCTAGTGGAAAAATTGGGATAGTTGTAGGAGAATATCAATTGGGTTATGAGTTTTATGAGCTGTGAGTGGACGGTGAGAGACCACCCTCTTTTGTGGATTAATAGCCTTGGCTCAGGGGTGACTGGATGTTGAGATTTTTTATAGTCATTCTATGGTTGGGTGGAACAACCGTCCCAAGCAGTTGGTTTCACAATTCTTGTTTAAAGATAAGTGTTTTATCTTGTTGCTGAGTTATTTACATGTGTTATTGTTGTGCATGATCTCTGCATAAATGAGAATGACTTATATGCTGCTGCAATGAGAGGTTTAGCTACATTTCATGTTGATTATTAACATTCTTTAGATGCACCTATTTTATGGTTATAGATAGTAGCTAAATATGTTTTAAATTTGTAGTTGTAAGCTATAGGAAATCGGCTAACAGTAAAAGAATTACTTTAGTTAGCATGAATTTCATTTTTATGTGTATTATGCACCGTAATGTTCCTCAGTTGGGCTGGGGAATGTTACATTATGGCACCATAGTTGTAAAAAGAGAGAGTTTTGTGTGGCATGGCCCAACCTGGGTGGATGGGAATGTTACAAGATCTAATGATGAGAAATGGTCATACAAGGAAGAGTAGAACAACCAATGGCAAGAACAACTAGATCTATTCAGATCTATTGGATTCTTAGCCCAACTTTACTAAAGTTATCAGAAAGAAAGGGACATTGTCCAAGAAGTACAAATCAATTCACACAAATGTACTCAAGCAAACTTTTAAAAGCAATTTATGTGACAATCAAATATTCAAACAAAGACCAAACTAGGTAAGAAAAGACCAGTGCAGAACACTCTAGATTAGAGGACAAACCTACAAAAAAGGGCTAGGGTTTGGGTCTGTAGTTCTATAGTTTTTACAGGGCCTTGCATGACACAAACCTGTCAACCAACGAGGGGGCCTCACGTGACACTTATAGTGCAACACGCAAGGACTTGCAAAATTTTTCTTTTTGAAAACGATGGATATGTTGAAAATATTCTAGATATGGATTAGACCTATAAGATATACTAGATCTAGGCCCTAGGATGACTTAATGGAAGAAGACTCAAATGGAAGTCACAACAAGCATGAACGAATGTCTTCCCTAGGTACCACATGCATGTCTCGCATGCATTCATTTCTATAGCTCCATAGGAAAGGTCACTGAAGCTACCACCTTGCAATCAATGACCAGATGAATAGTTGTAGGTCCAACCACATGTAAGGGAAGGGTAACTGAGCCTGAAGCTCTGAAGGAGTTTGTTATCTCCTGAGATGTCCCATTCCAAATAGTCTTTAATAAGTTTTTGAGTCTTGAAATTGGTATTCATGAAGGGGGTTCACTATCCACCTTTTGTCTTCAAAATGTTGAACAATTATTTTGTTTTTTGCCTATGACATCCCTAATGAAGTAAGAATCAAGTATGTTAAGGTTTTAGTGAGTACAATTCCAATTCACTTGCAGAGAATTTTATCTATCATGGCAGATTTATAGCCCTCACAAGAAGAGAAGAGCATAACACAGTTATCTTGCTATGGTTTTGATATGCAACAACCAATAATGAAGACATGCACTCTTTTTTGGTTCTTTAATGATGAGTAATTTGACATAATTTAGAGGAGGGTGTATATGGTAGTAGCTTAGAGGAACTCTTCTTCCAGTTTTGAGACATTAAATATATATATAGCATTTGCAAAAAACTTCTATGTTTATTTTAAACATTTGAATTTACACATACAAAATTGATGTCTTAGGGAGATATAAGGTATATTTTTATAGATTGTGCTGATGAAGAGTTGAGTCCACCTTCCTTATAGACTCGTATATTGAAATATTAAAACCTTAGTAAGTGTAAATAAATAGAGATGTACATTCATTGCATACTTTGTTTTATGTGAACTAAGGGTTGATTGATTCAGCTTTTCAAAGAGGGACATGTATACAGTGACATCATTACAAAGGCCTTTCTTTAGGGTACAGAGTATTAGCCTTCCAAGTTGCAATTTCAGATGCATTACATGCTTGTCTAAAATACTTGGAGTGACACATTATGGCATAAACACTAATTTTGAATAATGATGTAGGGGAAAGCCTAAATGACCAAAATTGGTATGCCCTATCATATGAAAGGTTATGTTATGAAATATCAAGTCTAAAGAGACCACTTCCAGATTTTATTTCACCTTCCAAGTCATTTCTTCATGCATAATGGTCAAAACAACCATCTACAGCAAGTTGGAAGCGCAAACTGTGTTTTCCTGTGTATTGCGCTACCAACTCTTCAACTTTCAACATGGATGAGTTTTGGTCAAAATTCGACCTAGAAAGAGGATTTTTGGGTCAAGGTGGACACATATATTTGAATATAAGATCATCCCCCATCAAATCATGTAGGTGGCACTTCATTTCCTCAATGGAAACATTCTAGGGATCAAATCCTAGATTGTAGGAATATGACTAGATTTATAAATTTGTATTTTCCTGTTTTAGTCATGTTCTTTAGAGATATATTCCGATGAGATAGAAAGGTATTTTTGAAAGTTGAGAGATTTTTTTTACATGAACGAGATCCTCTTCAAAAACCTCTCTCAGTTTTCCAAAATCTGTTTTTATTGGGGAGATATAGGTCAATACTTTAGAAGAATATTTCCAGAAATTTTATACAATGTTTTTGCTAGCCACCTCACAAATTCGGATTTGAGTTGGATATCTTAAAAAAACTAAAGATAGGTGAAGAGGTTATGTGATCCATCTATTTTGGATCTATATGATCATGTAACCTCTCTATAAAGAGAACCAAAGGGAGGAGCTAGAGGAGGTTGGAAGTTGGAGATTTCTTAATACACTTTTTGTAAATACCTCTTTGAGTACATGTTGGAATATAAGTTTCTTTCACTGTATATGTTCAGACCTTCATCTTCTTTTCTTTCTGTACCTTTTGGTGAATATTATGTTCATTTTTATATGTTTATCTAATGACTGATAACTATCATCTTGTCTTTGCATTGATAAACTAGACTCACAAGTACTTTTACTTATTATAGCTAGCCTTTCATATGTACTCTTGTTGTATGTGATCTTGCCGGTATGATAAGTATTCTTCATCCTTTTCAATATTTTAAAACCATATGATCAATACAATTGAAGGCCCTATCTGTCTGAGTGTATTCATGTATGTCTTGAGTAAGGGATTTATTGATAAAATCATTCACTTTGATCCATTTTTATACCTTTTATTTAAGGATTGATTAAGTTACCAAGCTCACTTGATCTGCAACCTAGAGCGACTCTTGGAGTGATAACAAATTGGCATCATTTTCGGGGAAATGATTTTGAAGAAAGATTCCTTGGGAGACAACATAGTTCTAGCTTTTGATGATAGACAAAGGTTGGGCATCATATTGGTTGTAATCTTCTATCTAGCAAATCCATGAAGGAAAAATTCAATGGCAACTCCACAATATTCAAATGTCAAAGGTATTTGCTGCTATTTTGGCTCGGAGGTTTGCACCTCTCAATTTTTATATAGTTCCTGGTTTCCCACATCTAGTACCTCATTTGACAGAATGGGGATATTTTATGCCTATCTTCAGAGAGAGGAAAGAAGACAATCCTGTAGAACACCTCATCAAGTTCCATGAGTGCATGGATATACTATATTTATAGCATGAAGATGTTCACATGAAGATGTTCATGCATTCATTGGATGGTGATGCACGCAAGTGGTATTTCTCATTACCTCCTTCTAGTATTTCATATTTGAAAGAGTTTCACAAAGTATTCAATGAGCATTGCAAAAGGTCCTTTTCAGATGAGTTTTTATTTGAAAATTGTTGTGAGGAATATGAATTGCATAATGAGATTGAAGTTATAGATAGAGAAGAATTTATCCCTCACAATCTGCAACAACTCTCTAATGATCTTCAAGATGATATGCTTTCACATGACCATGAACTAGAAATGAATAGTGAAGAAGTTGAAGATTCTCTTACTATCATTAAGTCTGATTATTATGAATCTGAAGAGTTGGTTTCTTTAGCTACAAATGGGGATGATCAACAATGTATGCATGCTAATGGTTGATGATAGTTATGAGTCTGTTGTTCAAAATTCCAATAAATATCCTCTTATTTTTTACTCATCTTTCAAAGATATCATTGTTGGAGAGAGTAATCAACAATTCTCTCATGATATATTTTTAAAGACTCATCCTTCATTTGATCATTATGGAGATAGTGATGTAGAAGATCAAGAACATATCTATTCTTTTCTCTCAGAAATTGTCAACTATGATGGGCAAGCACATCATAGTGATGGATTTGAGTCACATGGATATAGAAAAGGGGAATACATACATGAGAAGTCTATTATTTTGAATCTGTATGATGGCGACCACGGTTTTGAATATCCCATGGCAGACTTACTTGAGTCTTATCTCTCAGAATCTCTTAAGTTTTCAGATTTTATCATGTCACTTGCATTTGTTAGTGAGTATGATCTCCTGAAAGAGTTTTTATGGTCACTGTTATGTTTTTATTATTATATTTTAAGCCTTTCAGTCATGAGTTTACTTGTATGGCTTCATTGGAAGCATGATTTCACTTGATCAACAAGCAATATAGTTGATTAGAGTAGGAGTATACATGAATAAGCTCAGTAGTTGAGCATTTGCTTGCAGTCTTCAATTGGTTTGTAGTATGAAGGTTTTTAGTGTTCAATGGATACGCAGAGTTGTTTTCAGTATATTAGGGTATGACAGAAGTGAATATCAAATCTTGAAGGTTTGTAGTATAAGACTCCTTAACCCAATGGACTAGGCACTATAGAGTCCTGGATTTATATTTTAGAAGAATGATCTGATCTCAATAAGCAGAGGAGGTTGAAGGGTTTCAAATTGAATGGACATGAACAGGGTCTACTAGGTTCTTGGAAACCTCACAGGGAAGTTTCCATCCCAGTTGGAGCCAGATGTCAGCTCCTGAAATGTCCCATTCCAATCAACCTTTAATAATTTTTTGAGTCTTGAAATTAGTATTCATGAAGGGGGTTCACTGTCCACCTTTTGTCTTCAAAATGTTGAACAATTATTTTGTTTTTTGCATATGAAATCCCTAATGAAGTAAGAGGCAAGTATGTTAAGGTTTTGGTGAGTGCAATTCCAAGTCACTTGCAGAGAATTTTATCTATCATGGCAGATTTATATCCCTCACAAGAAGAGAAGAGAATAACATAGTTATCTTGCTATGGTTTTGATATGCAACAACCAATAGACATGCACTTTGTTTTGGTTCTTTAATGATGAGTAATTTGACATAATTCAGAGGAGGGTGTATATGGTAGAATCTTAGAGGAAGACTTCTTTCAATTTTGAGACATTAAATATATATATAACATTTGCAAAAAACTTCTATGTTTATTTTAAACTTATGAAGTTACACATATAAAATTGATGTCTTAGGGAAATATAAGGTATATTTTTATAGATTGTGTTGATGAAGAGTTGAGTCCACATTCCTTATAGACTCATATATTGAAATATGAAAACCTTAGTAAGTGTAAATACATAGAGATGTACATTCACTGCATACTTTGTTTTATATGAACTAAGGGTTGATTGGTTGAGCTTGTCAAAGAGGGACATGTATACAGTGACAACATTACAAAGGCCTTTATTCAGGGTACAGAGTATTATCCTTCCAAGCTGCAATTTCATATGCATTGTATGCTTGTCTAAAATACTTGGAGTGACACATTATGGCATAAACACTAATTTTGCATAATGATGTAGGGGAAAGCCTAAATGACCAAAATTGGTATGCCCTAGCATATGAAAGGTTATGTTATAAAATATCAAGTCTAAAGAGACCACTTCCAACCTTTAATTCACCTTCAAGGTCATTTCTTCATGCATAAAGGTCAAAACAACAATCTACAACAAGTTGGTAGCACAAACTGTGTTTTTCCTGTGTATTGCACTACCCACTATTCAACTTTCAACATGGATGCATTTTGGTCAAAATTAGACTTGGAAAGAGGATTTTTGGGTCAATTTGGCCACATATATTTTAATATAATATCATCCCCCATCAAATCATGCAGGTGGCACTTACTTTCCTCAATGGGAACATTCTAGGGATCAAATCCTAGATTGTAGGAATATGACTAGATTTGGAAATTTGTATTTTCTTGTTTTAGTCATGTTATTTCGAGATATATTATGATATGGAAAGGTATTTTTGAAAGTTGAGAGAGTTTTTTTACAGGCATGATCTCCTCTTCAAAAACCTCTCTCATTTTTCCAAAATTTGTTTTCATTTTGGAGATATAGGTCAATCGTTGAGAAGCATATTTCCAGAAATTTTATACTCTGTTTTTGCTAGCCACCTCACAAATTCGGATTTGAGTTGGATATCTTCAACAAAATGAATATAGGTGAAGAGGTTATGAGATCCATCTATTTTGGATCTATATGATCATGTAATCTCTCTATAAAGAGCGACAAAGGGAGGAGCTAGGGGAGTTGGAAGTTGGAGATTTCTTAATACTCTTTTTGTAAAGACCTCTTTGACTACATGTTGGAATATAAGATTATTTCACTATATATGTTCAGACCTTCATCTTCTTTTCTTTCTGTACCTGTTGGTGAATATTATGTTCATTTTTATATGTTTATCTAATGACTGATAACTATCATCTTGTCTTTGCATTGATAAACTAGACTCACAAGTAATTTTACTTATTATAGCTAGCCTTTCATATGTACTCTTGGTGTATGTGATCTTGTTGGTATGATAATTATTCTTAATCCTTTTCGATCTTTTAAACCCATTTGATTAGTATAATTGAAGGCCCTATCTGTCTGAGTGTATTCATGTATGTCTTGAGTAAGGGAGTTATTGAGCAAATCATTCACTTGATCCATTTTTATACCTTTTATTTAAGAATTGATTAAGTTACCAAGCTCACTTGATCTACAACCTAGAGTGACTCTTGGAGTGATAACAGAGTTAACCAACAAACCCCCATATATGTAATGATCGAAGTGATACTACAAACACCAAAAGAAGAAGAGAAGGGTAATCTCCCTACTTGCCCCGATGCAACCTTGTGCTTAACTTCTGTGTTAGAGGAGGCTCCCGACACACTGGTTGCAAGAATGGATTTTGACGCTCTTTAATGAATTTAGGTTTTGTTTTGTGGCTTTCGAGAGTTTACTCTCCAATCTTATTCCAATTCCCTAAGCCTATCTAATGTTGGATTACTATCAAAAGAAGAAAAGTCTAATTGATTTTAGATTAAGCACTTCTTTTTAGGGATGTTGCTTAAGTCCAAGGGTAGTGAATGAAACTTTTGTGATGTTTGGAATCTGGACCCAACCAAGCATTGCAAGAATGATGATGTGATTTCATTCTTTTCGATGAACTCTAACTATGGGAGGGAGAGAGATTTTTCTTTTTCTTTGCAAATTTAGGAAATAAAACCTCACACACACCCAGAAACCAACAAAAAAATCATATATGAGACCAATCAATGATTCTAATGCACTTGTACACTAATACTTCAAAAGAAAATCTAGCATGCATAAATCTTTTTGTCTTTTTTGTAATTTTTTGAAATTGAAATGTAAACAATTCCTAATTTAAGCAACAAATGGAAAAGGAAACCAACAACAAACAACAAGCAAAGGGGTTGTAAGATATTGGAAATGAGGCCGGATTATCCCACTCCAATGTCACTACAGAAATCACACCCAAAACTCACCTAGGAGGGGTAGATCTAGTGATGAGCAATGGTCATACAAGGAAAAGTAGAAAGACCAATGATAAGAACAACTAGATCTCTTCAGATCTATTGGATTCTCAACCCAACTTTACTAAAGTTCTTAGAAAGAAAGGGAAGCTATCCAAGAAGTACAAATCAATTCACACAAATGTACTCAAGCAAAATTTTAGAAGCAATTTATGTGACAATCAAATATTCAAACAGAGACCAAACCAGGTAAGAAAAGACCACTACAAAACACTCTAGATCAGAGGACATACCTACAACAAAGCGATAGGGTTTGGGTTTGCAATTCTACAATTTTTACAGGTCCTCATAGAACATAGGCCTGTCAACCAATGACGAGGTCTTGCAAGACAATTTTAGTGCAACACGCGAGGACCTGCAAAAATTTTCTTTTTGAAAAATATGGATCTATTTTAGATCTTCTAGATATGGACTAGACCTATAATATCTACTAGATCTAGGCCCTGGGATGGTTGAATGGAAGAAGACTCAAATGGAAATCACAAGAAGTAGAGGAGGAGGTAGGCAAAGAGACTCAAATAGAGAAGAATTATTCCCCAACGGAGTCACAAGCATCGAGTGATGCGTTCAAGGCCCCAGTTTTCTTGAAAACAAATGATTGTCTTTCCATGGCCACGGCTCCCACTTGCACCGAACTCCAGCTAGGACAGCGTTCAGCATGAACGCAGAAGAGTACATCAGCATTCCCCATGACTCGGGATTTCTCCCCAAAAATTCTATGGAAATCTCCTCATTGAGGATAAAACTGCCGGCTGCCCACTTCAGCCAAACCAGTATTTGAAGAACAGCATATACCCATCTTCCAAAAGCCTTTATACCCAACGTTAAGACATTATCTGCAAGGCCGAAACTGCTAGAAACGTTTCGGCCATATTATACTCAACGCTACAATCGTTTACTAGCCACGTTATGATTGACGTCATCGGCATTAAAATGGGTGAAATTACCATGAGAATAATACAGAGAAATCGCTGTGAAACGGAAACGTTGTTCGACATACCAAACCATAGGCCTGCCACGTCCATCCCGAAAGCTGTACCAATGGCTGCGATGATCAGTACGACTATAGTCGTAGAGGGTGGCGGGGAAGTATCAGCCCCACCTTCAAATGAAATAAGCAGAGCCCAACCAAGAGAGCAAATCAAGTTGACACAACCCGTGGCTAAGGTTATGATGCGTACATGATTACCTCTAAAGAAAAGAACTTGGCAAACCTGGCTGCAACTGTCATCGGACTTTACCATAACCTTCGTTAGAAATGCATTAGCAGCGAGCCCACTTCCTTTAGTATCCACCAGGTAGTCTCTTATTGTCCTTCTGGCTAACAGAGCGCTAGAGAAGCCATCCACTCTGAACCAGAAAGTTAGAACAAGGTTGATTACTACTTCTGTTAACCTTGGCACTATGAAGGACGAAATGTTGTATTCTACACTTTCATTTGCGCCTTCTCTACGTCCAGCCAAGTAGCCTTCCAGAGCTTCCGAAGCCTTGACTCTGACTCCTCTGCCTTCTGCATCTTTAGACCTTAAAGATCTTACCAGTAGCTCTGTCCAGACATCTGAGCTGGCACCATGCATTGGAATGCAGATGCAAATATGCTCTTCTGCATTGATAAATCGGGCACCGATATCATTAAGAATTTCAGATACCACCTTGGACTCACTCTCTCTCAATCTCTGCCCTTCATCAGCCAACGGGCCCTCCACACGCAACAGGCTCTCCTTGTGGTAGCCATGGCAGCCATTTGTGAGGCAGGTGAGACATGGGAGTAGGCAGAGGGAAGAAGAGAGTGGTTTCAGAATCCCAGGCATCCGACGAGCAAGCATGCTGGTGATCTCTTGCGCTGTCCAAAATACAATGCACTTGCACATAGTAAACCTGCATGTGCATTTACACGTCTCTATAGTGATTTCTGGAGTGAGTTCCTCCCGGACTTTTGCATCATTTACTGCATCTTGTAAACGAAGGAATCGCAGTTGGATGGAGTCCACAATTGGGGCATTGGATTTCATGAACTGCCTCATGGACCAATTGGGTGTGCCATTTGACAGCATTACAACAGAAGCAGTCTGCAGACCTTCTGTGCATGTGGTCAGTCCATTTCCATGTTTAATTCCCTCTATGTTCTTCAGTTTGGTACTTATTAGATTGCCAAGAGCATCCCGGGCACCTATCTCTTTACATAAAAATTATATTGAAGATAAATGTGTGTGCATTATCCTTTACATAAAAAATTTACATTGAAGAGAAACATCTTTGCATTATTGTTTACATAAAAAATTATACTGAAGAGAAATATGTGTTCATTCTTAGAGATAGATGATTGATATCGGTGCAATCAATATAAGTATTTTTTTGTACAATTCAAATTTGTTATGTGAAATCATGGAGTTTGAAAACTCAGGTTTGGATGACCCTACTTATAACTCAATGCCAAATCCAAATAGGACAAACTTACATTTATAACTTCACTGTTCTTCAAACTTGAGGTCCTGAACATGAAAGCTAAGCCTTAGGCTCTAGGAACCTAGAGACATGAACACCACCTTAAACCACAATACAAGACCTATTGAGTCTATCATTGGCCTCCAAGTGAAGATATGGGTGTGATTTGGGTGGTTTGAGTCGTTGGTATAGGTATCTGATGGTTTAAGCAATAGATACATATAATCAAATAATAGATGTAATCAAACAAATATAAGGAAATTTAGAAGAATAAGTAACAACATTGGAGACCCAGAAGGACGCGACAAAGGGGGATTTAGTCTAATTGGTCTTAATGATCCCACCTCTAGTTGCACAATCATCTGCATTCCAAATTCTATAGTAGATCCAAGTTATCGGTTGGATCTTGCGATAATA
>SNQJ01S0186368.1:0-18607 GCA_010110895.2 Picea sitchensis | reverse complement strand
AGGATTTTTGCTCCAATATGGGTATGACTGTTAATACTGATAAGACTAAGGTCATGATTATTAAATCCAATAAGATCCCTTATGATACCTTGGTATATGACAACAACAACTTGGAGGAAGTGAATTCATACAAATATCTTGGACTTGATATTCACCATAAGCTTAATTGGAATTATAGCATTGAGAAAAGGATTATTGGGGGATAGAAATCTTATTATGGGCTTGAAAACAATTGTAAATCAGTTGAAATTTGGAGTTGGGATAAGAATAAACTCCTCTTTGAGACTCTTGTTACACCTATTATTCTTTATGGATGTGAAGTATGGGGCTGTAGCATCTCTCGTGAATCCTGGAGAAAGATAGAGAAAATACAAAAGAATTTTATAACCTATAATCTCAAAATTAAAGGAAATATGCCATATCCCATCCTCCTCGTAGAAACAAGCCTCTCCCCCATTGAGAGCATGGATATGACTAGATACCTAATGTATAAGAACAATTTAAACAACATGGAAGACAAGAGGTTGCCTAAAATTGCTTCCAAATCAAGTCATAACCACCATCGACTCAAGCAAGGATGGCATAAAGATGCCTGGTCTTGGCTAAACTATTGGGGAATCATGGAAGAAACCATTTTGCAAAATAAAGATACCATTAAAAAAAGTGTCAAATTAAAATTTAAGGAAAAAATGTGGTGTGATAAAGAGTTAGAGGAAAAAAAAAAATTGATGTATTATAAAAATGTAATCAACCCTAATCTAGAAGATCAAAATTATCTATCTGTTTTGCCAAGTGTAAAGAAAAAAATAAGCATTTCTAAGATAAGAACAAATTCTCACGAGCTCCATAGTGAAATTGGACGTTGGTCAATTTCTAAAATGCCATGGGCTGAAAGAGTGTGTCACCTTTGTGACACTAAGAAGGTTGAAGATGAAAAGCACTTTCTCTTAGATTATCTAGCCTATATCCATATTAGATCTTATTTTCAAAATATTGATCACACTACCAACCTTCCAATAAGTAAGTGATCCTTTTCTAGCCTAACCTATTAACTCATTAAAATTATGGTGATCTTGTAAATCTTCTCTTAATGATTTTCAGGCACATAAACAAAATTCTAAAGAATCCTGGTAATCACTTACCCTCTTAGATTAGATAGACCAATTAGGTGCTGATGGGGCGTTAATCATCATCATCATCATATACACATTACCCTTTTTTATTTTATTGACCCCTAATGATTTCGTTATTATATAAAAGAAAGAGGTTTACCATTATTCCATTGTTTTACCTCAAGCCCGGGCATCATGGTCATTGGATTTCACAGTTTCCTCTAAAAATATTATCATGATATCTCTTGAAGTAAACTTTGGTTATAATTCCTCATTGTATAGTTTTAAATCATGAGTCTTTTATTAATCGATTACATTATTTATCTCTGCAAAATATAATGTATTGAAATGGTTATGAGTTCAAGTTCTGTAAACGTCATATTGGTTCCAGGTCTGTTTGAAACTAAATATTTTACTCTTTTCGTTAGTAGTAATATACCTTGTCTAAGATGCAAAAAGGTTTCTCTTTGTTCTCAATCCAAAATATTTTCCATTTGCATAATAATTAATCTTTATTGGAAATATCATAGATATGATTCATTCTTTCTATCTACAATATATAAAAGATAATTTTTCTATTGAAAATAACATTATACTAGTTTCACTATGTATTTCTTGATGTTTGATAAACAACTAAACAACTGAAGCTAGCATCCTATAGGAATGATCTTTATTTTCTTGCTGCCAATATTTAAATAAAATGAGAACACACATATATTTAACTTTAATAAATATTACAACTTTTATTTATATTCTCTAGTGTACTACTTGCCGTTCAAAAATAAAAAAAATAAAAGAAATGAACATATAAATAAGTTTGCTTCAATAGCGGGAAACAAATTGGTAGAGAACCCGATACCTCCCAACCATGAATTACAAACAACCAAATTAATTTCTTGTCACCCTCGAGCCTAAATCAGTATTCAAGAGTTGAGCTATATAACCTTCTCAGTTTCTTTGAGTTTGGTTCTTCTTAGAACCATCAGAAACAAATTTAAGTACTCAACAATTAAGCACTTTCATAACATTCTTTCTTTTAGAGCTTACTGGGGTGTTGCAAGTTGGCCTCATCAGTAACCTAGGATCTTCTTAGCTAATTTTGTGCCGAAAGCATTCCCTCACATCACACACCTTTGGGAGTAGGGTTCCACTTATCATAAGTGGATAATAATTCACTTTGGTGGTTTTATCTTTTTTCACTCACCCATGGAATAATGATTCCTCTTTGTAAATGGATTCTCTAATCAGTTTGTTTCCTTTTAATTAAATAAATTAAAATAAAAGTTGCAAAAATATTCATCAACAATGTTTATGATGATATGGTTCCACATAAGTCCTTTCCAATACTTTCACAATCATAAATTAGCAAGAAATTAAATGTTTACATGTTTGTAAATTGAGGGGCATTACAAAGATTGACTTATTTCTTTTGTGGGTGAGGGTTTTATGCCTTACTATTTAAAAACAAGGAGGATCATAACCTTATTTTCCAAACCAACTCTTACTTATACAGAAACATAGGTATGTATTTGAACCGATGGAAGCCTAAATTTAATCTGGAAAATGATATTCCCTCAGTTATCCCTGTTTGGGTTCGACTCCCTCATCTTCCATTGCATTTTTGGAATGAATCTATATAGATATCCATGGGAAACATGCTAGGAAGGTACATTGACTTTGCAGATTTGAAAGACCAAATGTTTTCTTCCACACATCTTTCTGTAGAGGTTGACCTAGAAAATGGTTTTCCCGAATCCATTCTCCTAAATTTCAAAAATTGGAAATACCTTCAGTAGGTAGACTATGAGAAATTGTCGTTTAAATTCCATCATTGCCATGGATATAATAATTTTGCAAAGAATTGCACTAAAAAAGACTCAGGAGAGATAGAAACTATAATATACCGGATATAAAAAATATGCGAGAACAAAATAAAATGCTAGAAATGGCGGAATAATGATATGTGACATAATCTCCACAATAACAGAAATGATATAGAACAACAACAAAATATCACTTTATGATTCGAGAAAGCAATGTTCACGGGCCTCTTCAGGGGGCAACCTCGGTGAGGCAACATTTACAATAATCTCTAAGCTAGGGTTTTTATATCCTCGACCCTTATTTATACTAAATGTGTCTCTCCAAGAGAAGCATCTAGAGGAAGATCCTTCTAGAAGCCGGAGCTTCACAATGGGTCTTCTATGCCCATCTCTCCTTATCCTATTTATTGAAAGGCCTTATTATTGACCTTTATTGCATCGAATATATTGCTCTACCTATGTCTTGAGTTAGGACCCTAACATGTCCTCCCCCTTAAAACAACCTTGTCCTCAAGGCAAGATGTGGAAAGCTGCTTTCTGGAGATGGTATTTGGTCGCAAAGTGGCTATCTCTTTGGAGTTGTATCTTTCCCTTGGACTAGCACTTCCTTGATGGTTCTCTGATGTAGAGGACGCTCACACTGGTCCAAAGCGACTAAGGCACGTAGCCAAATGGATCCTTCTTGACCTAACCGGGAAGGTTGGTTTGAATTTGGCACCTGGTTCAATCACCTTCTTTAACATGAAACATGAAAAATAGGAATTATCTTAGAATGATTGGGCGAGCTAGCAGTAGTGAGTGTCCCACACACTTGAAGGCGTATAGGACCATAAATTTGGGTGCTAACCCGACAATGCTCCAACCATGAGGAAGTTTTCTTGTGTAGTTGCGGTCGTGAAACACTGATCCTTATGCAAATTGGCGTTGAGCGACCTTGATCAGTTTGTTGCTTCATGTGATTATGTGCCATGACCAAGTTCTCTTTGAGGGTATGAATAATATCCTCTCGGACTGTAATATTTGTGTCAACCTCCTGAAATTTGGAGACACCTGACATGTATGGGTGAACCGATGGTGGATTTTTCCCGTATACTGATTCAAAATGATTCATGGGAGTAGTTGTATGGTAACAATTTGTGTACCACCATTCAACTAGGGGGTAACCACTGAGCCCACCGATTTTTTTTTTCGCTTCGAGGCAAAACACCTCGAGATATATGTTTCCAAACACTTGTTGACAACTTCGTTTGTCATGATGCAGGGATGATAATTTGTGTTGAGATGCAATTGTGTGACCTATAGCTTGAACAATTCTTGCCAAAAATTGCTTGTGTGAAAGTTGGGTCATGTGATAAAAAATGGCAAGATCGCGGCATGCCATGAAGCTTGAGCCAGTCCATGAAAATTTGAGTCGCCCGTGGATCACATTAAATGGGTGTTGAAACCTGAAATGAGCGCCGCGGAAAGGTGATCCACAACCACCATTAGTCATTGTTGCTGTTGGGTAAGTAGGTAATAAAGTCCATAGAGATATCCTTCCAAATAGCGAGGGGAATCCCGGAAGAGATTTAGTGTTCGGAGATTTGACTGTAAACTCCCCTTGTTGTGTTGACACACCTCGTGAGTGACAAAATTATGGATGTCTGTTTCATACCATCCAAGAAAAAGAACGTTTGACCACTGTCATAGGTTTGGTGAACCCTGAGTGCCCCATTGTTGGTGTAGCATGAATCTTAGAAATTACCATGGATTTAAGCTTTGATTGTTTACCTAAATACAAAAGCGACAACGTATCAAAGCTCATCCCTAGAGCAAGAGTGCCACAAGAATTTGGGCATTGGTCTGATTGCTGAATCGGATAGAAACTTTTGGGATCTTGTAGCCATTCTTGGCAAACAACGTGGAGCCAATGCAGTGCAAATGAAAGAGAAAAAGCGGATCCTTCTTCTTCATATTTTGAGACCGGTGCCATGCACTTTGTCTTTGCCTTTCTTGTAAATGATCTCATAATATCAGAGTTTAATTTACCATTTTTGTGATGCTTCAGGGAGAGGAAATGCGTTGTTCTAGAAAGGACTTGAGGCTTTGATGAGTGCTGTCTTGGTGGAAACATTTCCCCAAAGAATAAAGGAAATACATATAAGCGACATGCAATGTAACATTTCCTTTTCATAGATGGGTTTGCGCATTCGCTAGACAGTGTTTGCTAGTGAAGGCCAAAATTCGACCCTCTTGCATAAGGACAACACTGATTCCTTTCTGAGGCATCACATTCCAGCACAAAGGTCTTTGTGAAATGAGAGCGAGCTGGAGTGGTGCACATGGCCATCTTAAAGATTTGAAACTTGAGAAGCGGCGGAGTCAAGTGAAGAGTTCTTTGAGGCTTGATGAGAGGTCTTTTAATATTTCCATAATTCTTAACAAACTTGCGATAATACCGTTTTAAGCCTAGAAATCCACAAAATATCTTAATAGTTTTAGGGCGAGGAAAATCTTTCATAGCTTCAATCTTTTCGGATCACAGTGCCATCCTTGCCAACATGAGATGACCCAAGTATTCTGCTTAGAGGCACCAAAAACACATTTAAATTTGTTTTGGATAAAGTTGGTCTTTGAGAGAGTAGATGGAGAACTCATACTATATGAGTAAGATGGTTTCATCGAGTTTTTCTATAGATTAAGATATCATCAAGAAAACTAAGACAAATAGCCGAATGAATGAAGGCATGATTCATGAGGCTTTGGAAGGTGGAGGGTACACAAGACAATGGGCATGACCAAAAAACTCATAAGTGGCCCTCATGGGTGAGAAAGGTCGTCTTGGGAATATGCGCATATTTCATATGTATTTGGTGATGGCAGAGTGAAGATCAAGTTTAGTATTAAGGGTGGAAACCCACTCTGATTCATCCTAGGAGGTCATCAATGGCGGGGAATGGAAATTTTTCTTTAATGGTCGGTTTGTTGAGAGGGCACGAATTCGGGACACATTCTCCAAAAGAACCTTCTTTCTTAGGGACCATGACCACATGAGGAAAAGTAGGGCTCGTACTAGGGTGGATACTTGCCCTGCGATGAAGTTCTGGACCATTTTCTCCAATTTCATTTTTGTGAAAGAGGGGTGGCGATACTGAGATAATATTGGGAGAGAAACCTTACGGGTACAAAAGGGAATGGAATGATCATGAACCTGCGGGGAAGGAGGAGTCCTTGGGGAGTGAAAATGCCATTTTATGTTTAGAAAGGAGAACTTGGAGGTCTTGCAGAATCGGGGGTGTCTCTGTTGCTTGTATGGCAGGAGTTGGGAAATGACACCAGAATGACCTTTTTGAGCAACTTTTCCATGCGATGGGAACTAATGACCTCATGGCTGAACCAATAGTGATACTTGGAATTTATATTGAGTGGCCTTCTGAATTCAATTTCTTAGTTAATTCACTTAAAATCCATGAATGGGGACTGATGCCGCCGGTTGCACCCAACATAATGTCACATGCGCCCATGTCTATGGCAAACATATGGGATTTTAAGTGGTAGTCACCAATTTGGGCGTACATTTTCGTCACCCTCCACATTTCATGGAACCACCATTAGCGATCATGATTTTGGAAATTGTGGCGGCATGGATGTAGCAATGAGTTTCTTGAAGCGATGCGGCGATGGTCAGAATTATGGGTGCTTCCACTATCAACCCGAGAATGATGACCTTCGATGCTTGATGTAACCGATTAAATTGAGGTTTTGGGGAGCTGTTGAAGAATCTGTTGAGAGCATTGAGGGAAATGGTCGGTTCCACTTGAATGCGGGGAGGGTTATGTCGGTGATTCGGTGACTCGAGCTGGGGAGTTTCAACATCCTCTTCAAAAATATCCTCAGAGATGACCATACAAATCTTTTGTTCCTTACACTTGTGGCAGAAATATTTTTCATCACAATTATAACAAAGGCCTTTTGAGTTGGCGTTCATCATTTTCATCCACAGTCAATTTTTCAATCTTTAATGGGGGTGGAAGGAGGTAGTGGGATTTTATGGGTTTAGGAGAGGGATAAAGGAGGGGTTGGGGTTTTGAGAATATACAACCTACTATGCTTCTTTAGCTTTTTTAGTATCCACCAACTCAAAAGGTGGTAGGACATGGACCCGAATCTCATCCATGAGGTATGATAAAACACTCTCGAAAGCATCAGTCATGCCTTCTGTTCGAAAATCCATGCGTTCAAAGGAAGCTATGAAGTCTTCTACTATTCGCCAGTTGTTTCAACTTTTCAAATGGCCCAAATGGTTGGTAATAGGTCTCAAAGCATTCATAATCTCAGTCACAAATTGGGTCCAAAGCGATATAAGCAGCGAAAGTTTTCTCCATTTCCACCATTGCCAATGTTCTTGATCTAGATGGAGAACACCATACCGTAGTTGTGATCATCTGTAATGTCATTATAAAGAAAAATGTTTCATTGGGTGACCCAACGATTAAATTCTGAGCCATCAAATTTGGTCACATCCACTGTGGAAAGGCGTGGGTCATGTTGAAAGTGATGGGGTTGAAAGATATGGGAATGGGAGGAATGTTCACCTTCCGGTCTTTGGAGGTGCATTAGAGAAAGGGTCATCGGTAGGGACATTCAGTTTGGTGCAGAGTGATGCAAATACAGATTTAATATGGGTGGTCAGTTCTTGTTTGACTTCCTCCATTGAGGACTGCATGGATGTGTTTATGGTTGTATTGATGGATGTCGGTAGAACATTGCTTGAGTTGTTTCACTTATTTTTTACTGATTCTCGAGAAACCAGATTCAAAGGTGTTGAAGCAAGCTTCCAAGTCTTAGCTATGGTTATGGGCCATGAGGGTGGGTGAATTGAAAAGGGGCGGGCGTGGTCAATTTTTTTTTCGAAAAATATTTGGATAGATGTGATAAAGGCGAAGAGATGAATCAATGGAATAGGTCTCTCAAATAATGGTGAAAAAATTTCCGGTTTTACCTGGAGTTATGCCGGTCACGAGAAAATCTTGCGGCGATGAAATCCCAAATGTAACCAAAATAAATGTGTATTTGCCAGCAGCGAACAGGTTCCGACAATAGATCTTGTCTGTTTAATTTGTTTGTTTACGTCCCCAAGGGTTAGGTATTCAAGGGTTCTGAGACAAGGGTTTCCACCGTGCTATAGCTCCACGATATCGTCACGAGGTCAATAGTAGTACTTGGAAAATATCTGGGGCTAACTAAAGAGGATAGGCTGACCCTTAGCGTACTTTACAGACTACCGGTACTAGGCAATATCTTCACGAGTCTTTGTTCACCGTTGGCATTATAATGATGTGACCAATTAGTTTATCCCAAAGCGGCTTTAGGAAATCCTAGGCGATCCATTTTACGGGTGTTGTCGTCTTACCACTGAAGGGGTACCAACATGGGTTACAAAGGGTGGCCAATGGTCTTGAGTTTAAGAACCACTTGTATTTCTGTGTGTATGAATCCCTCAACCGCGGGTTTATGGTGTAGGATCTACGTGGCAAAGGCGGAATATGTCACAGCAAATTTTTTCCACAATTTCGCCAGAGAAAGTTCTCTGATACCACTTGTAATATACGGTCTCACAAAAAGTATGTAGAATAGAAATAAAATGATAGAAATGGAAGGAATAACGGTAATATAATTAGCATAATCTTCACAATAACAAATAAATGATATAAGAAAAAAAAAACACTTTGATTCCGGAAATCAATGTTCGAGCCTCTTCCAGGAAACCTCGATCGAACCTTTCATTTACAATAATCTCGACTGGGGTTTTCTGCCGCAAAGCGCTATACTAAATATGTCTATCAAGAGAGAAGAATCTAGGAAGATCCTTCTAAGAGGAAGCTTCTATTGGGTCTTCTTACATGCATATATTCTATTTTATTGAAAGGCCTTATTAATATTGACCTTTATTACATCGGATATATTATTCTACCTATTGTTGGACCACAACAAAACCATGAATGTTGAAAGAACAATGGAAAAAAACTAATAGGAACAAGAACGTAAATATGCAGTTAAACCCCATTTCCAAATCAAAACCAAGAACCTGAGGGGCCAACCCATCAAACCTTCATGGACTAGATCAATCAAGACGAGCAACAATAAGAATTGATCCATCTTGGAATAACCATAATCTTGCAATGCAAGGGCGTCATGACAACGAGTCCAATCCAACAAATAATAGGTATGTGATCTTATCTCAAGATGAAACTAACCTTGAACAAGTTACCACACCCTCAATATGTGATGGAACCCCCTCTCAATCCCCCTTCCGAGGATATAATAGTGAACCAAAGCACCATACAAGCCCAAATCCTTCACCTATAGATCGAGAAGACAATATAGGACACTCACCCACCCGTCTCATACCTTCCTATGAGATTAATCCTTCACGTCACAATTCACCAAGTCCAACAAAAGCCCGGTGAAACTAAATGCATGACCTTTGTTGGAGAAAAATCGTAGAGAAAACAAGGACATAAACCTCACAAGGAAAGACATGAATATGAGGCAGAGCGGGAAAAAGACCTAGGAAAGCAGTGAATTTTACAAAATTAAGGAATGGATGTGAAGCCTTCAAGGAACCCAAACAAACAATATCCTCTAACTGGAAGATCCCACAAACCTGGTAAAAAATGATGACCAAGATAGTTTTCTGGAATACTAGGGGACTAGGAAGTAAGGCGAAAAAAGAATCAATAAAGGATTTGATGAGAATGGAAAAACCTACAATTCTACTGATCCAGGAAACCAAACTTGGGCCAAGTGAATCCCTAGAGGCAAGTAAAATATAATGGAAAAACAAAGATGGTCGAGATATCAATGCTAGGGGGGCATAAGGTGGCATCCGCACAATATGGAACAATGAAGTTTTTCAACACATTTCTAGTCACAATACTCAACATTGGTTGTTTTTCAGACTTGAGCATCGACAAACAAGGGAGTTGTATAACATGTCCATGCTTATATGATAATAAATTACAGGGAAAATTTTGAATGCTAGGATTCATTAACAACTTTGTGTGATGTGACAGATTGGTGAAACAACATCATGGGAGGAGAAATTTAATAACATGTTATGGAATAATAAAAAATGAGGAGGAAGCATAATTAAAGACTCCTTTCGAGAAATATTTTAGGACTTCATCTCTCTAGGAGACTTGATCAACATAAGGTTTGAGAAATGGATCTACATGTGGTCAAATAAAAGAACTGAACCTATGAATATTGCAACTAGACTAGACATTCTTGGTTCATAGATCTCACTTGGATGCCTAATTTTTTATATCATCAATAATCATCCCCTAGTCGATTTATAACTATCGACCCAACTCCCTAGAGATTCAGGACTCACCCTACTACAATCCCCTTCCTTTTGAGGTTTAACCCACTTTGGATTTAAGAACCCCCCAATCATGGATATCATATATGGTTACTGGAAAACATGGATAAAAGGATACCCCACTTTCATCTAAGAGAAAACAATAAGGATGACCAAATATGCACTTAAGGAGTGGCCTAAGAAAACTTATCCATCCCCAACCAAAGAAATACATTGGGCCAAATAATCATTAGAGTAGGTACAAGCAAAGTTGGAAGGTGAGAAAGTTACATTAAAACTCTTTGTGGAGGAAAAATAAGCTTTCTAAGCCTACTAGAAAGTTATCAAAGATGAGGAGACCCCATGGCATCTAAAATCCCGAAGCTTATGTTTGGAAACTGGAGATAGGAATACAAACTTCTTTCATAATCAAGCGAAATATCAAGTGTTGAGGAATAATGTGAAGGAAATATAAACATTCAATGTATGGAGAAAATTTGCAATCCTTTGAGAAAATTAAATATGTTGTAGTAAAACATTTTGAGGGCCTATACACAACATGAGAAGCAACGGAACTAAAAAAATATCAAAAATGTTGGAACACATCTGAAATTCCATCACCTTGTCTAATAATGAAAATCTCATGTAAACTATAAAGGAGGAAGAAGTACATAAAGTTGTATGGTCTCTAGATCCATATAAATCTCCTGGACTTGATGGCTTCAACATCCATTTTTATTGTTCATGTTGG
Organism: Picea sitchensis; assembly: GCA_010110895.2. Classification (NCBI taxonomy): domain Eukaryota; kingdom Viridiplantae; phylum Streptophyta; class Pinopsida; order Pinales; family Pinaceae; genus Picea; species Picea sitchensis. The sequence continues at coordinate 7,579 of SNQJ01S0186368.1, read as the reverse complement.
CATCTAATTAAATATGATCTTCTATGAATGCTCGGATATGTTCACAAGTCCTGTGGAATGAGGGGAGCTATCAAATCCAATTTTCTTGCTCTTATCCCCTAAGAATTCAACCCATCCAAATTTTCTTTTTTTCAACCCATCTCTCTTTGCAATGCCACCTACACGATTCTAGAAAACATTATTGCAAACAAACTCAAACTTATTCTACTCAAAATTATTTCTGAAAACCAAGGTGGATTTATGGCTCAAAGACATATAGTGGATAACATTATATTAGTGCAAGAGGTAGTCCATTTGAGTTGACTAAAGGAAAAAGGAATGGCCATCAAAATAAGCATGGAACATGTTTTTGATCAAGTAAGTCACTCTTTTCTTACTGAAGTTCTAACCAAATTTGGATTTTGCACTTCATTCATTCAATGGATCTCAACTTGCATCAACAATCCTAGGATTTGTCCATTGGTTAATGTAAGAGCCTCATCCTTCTTCACTATCATCTGAGGACTTCGGTAAGGATGCCCTCTTTCTCCCCTCTTATATATAATAATAGCATAATCATTAAGAAAGAAATTGGAATTTGGAAGGAACTTAGGTGATTTTCTAGGCATCGGGATAGTAAGAGGTGTTAAAAGCATTAAACACTCACATTTTTCCAATAAAACCATCCTTTTAGGAAGATCCTCGACCATAATGGATTCTCATTTTAAGCATGTGTTAGACCTTTTTTTGAATGTCTTTAAGGGGATTATCAACTATAACAAATACCAAATCTATGTTTGGAACACCAACAAGATATTTATAAGTATCATCTCAAGGATCCTTTCCTTCCCCTTCCAGGATGATTGGAAAGTTTTCAACTATTTAGGTATGTATGTTAGTCTTTGGTATTCCTCTTCACATCATTGGAAACCAATAATAGATAAAGTCAAGAAAAAATTCGATTAGTGGGGATATCAATGGATAAACCAAACAGGTTGTTTGGTATTGGTCAAATCAGTCCTCTATGTTCTTCAAATATATCAATTTTTAGTGTTATTGACCCCAAAAGGGATCACTTCTCAACTAGCAAAGGAAATTCACAAGTTTGTGTGGAAAGGTGGAAAGAGAAATACAAAATATTTCACTTGGTTAGTTGGACAACTATTCAAGATTTAAAATCAAATGGAGGTATCAACATCAAAGATCCTACACTGATGAATCTCACACTGGGAGAAAAAATTCTATAGAGGGTTAATAATTGGCAAGTATGAGTGGTTGAAAAAAGTGTTGCAAAAAAAATGCATTGAAGGGCTAAGGAAAAGAAGTATGGATACCAAGAAATTACCCATCTGGAAATTACCGATGGCCTCTCAACCAATCTTATTCTCTGTATTAACTTGGATACAAGGAAATGGGAAGAATATAAATGTCTAGATAGATAACATAATGGGTCAGACTCCTCTTTCATCTAACTTGGTTCTTTCCCCCCTTCAACATTGGTTGACTCAACAAAATAAATCCATTTTTTATGACATCTCCTCTTTGATAAATGATGTCACATGAATTGGATGGAATTTTGGGCACCCACCAATCCAACTTCGTCAATGCATCCGATCTCTTGAATAATCTTTGAGAGGTTTCACTCCTTAGAGGTTGCTCCTTTTAGATCAAAGAGGATGAGGAACCTCCAATTATTTAGTAAAACAAGGTTACCATGATTAGTTGAAAAATGAGAACTCTCCACGAAAAGATACCATATAGAAAAAATATGGCATGCAGATGGGATCCCTAAAGTCAATATATTTTATTGGAGTTTGGATCATGGGAAAACAATCACAACAGAAAATCTACGAAGTCATGGGATCCATGGACCCTCCTTGTGTGTATTGTGTAAAAAGGTCAAGGAAAAAACATATCATATTTTCCTCGAGTGTGACTACATAGGGAAGGTATGGAATTGTACTCTAGAAGGAGTGATTAATATATTTAGAAAACCAATCAATTGAAGAATCCTCTTCAACAAATGGGACACATTGTATAAGGGATATTTCAAAGGAAAAATTATTTTGAAGAAACTTTGGATGACACTCCCAAATTATGTTTGTTGGAAGGCCTGGCTTGCACAAAACAAATCTATTTTTCATCATCAATTGCAAACTCCTAAATAGGTATCCATGAGAGAGAAACTTATACTAGTTGAACATCTTCGAGCCAAAGGAGTGCAGAAAGAAGAAATGTATGAGTTGAAAAATGAAAAATAATAATGGTGGAAGAAATTCAACCTGAGACCCTTTGAGATAGAGAAAAAAAAAAAAGCACAATGAGTCATGGCATCTCTTCTTTGATGGAAATTCGAAAGGAAATCCTAGGGAGGAAGGTGGGGGAAGGGAAATCTATATCCCTAGGGGGACATTAGTAAAAAATTACGAGTGGAGTCTTAGAATTATTATAACCAATAACCAAGTAGAAGCATACACCCTAATGAAAGGAATCAATCTAGTCATCTACCAACAGATCAAGAACCCAATAATTTTAGGTGATTCTAGTTTAATAATAAAGCACATGAATGCAAACTCCATCCCCAAAAACATTCATAATTCCTCCCTCTTGGCAAGGATATGATGTTTGTGAAATTTTTGATGCTTTGGAATGGTTTCATGTCTCATGTGAACATAATGATGAGGTGGACCTTAGAGCTAATTTGACTATAAATAAAAATGGGGGAGGGATTTACATTAACAACCAATGGTATGATAGATCCATTCCTTAAATCATACCATGCCTCACAAGAACTTAAATCATTCAAGAAAATGGTGCATCATATGGTTTACCTCAACCATGTAGCAACAGGATATTTTGTTAAAATTTTGGTATGCTGGTTAACCATAAACATTGTCACATCATTTACCACCCAACTATGCATTCACATATGCCACCCACAAGCACAATAACCTTTACTTAGAATAATTACAGCAAGCCTACTTTAGAACCAATAGATAAAACCTATCCACAATTGTTGCAACAACAACACAATAACCATCTAGAAGAACATACCTTTTATCCAAGGCTAGAAATACTCATATTTGTTACACTACTCTTCCAGACTTGCGCCCCTTCCAATTGTAGTTGTTGCTCCCAGAATTTCGCACCTCTAGATGCAACTACAGTCTTCTAGACTTTCACACTTGCTAATTGAGTGTGTACAAATGAATTAGAGCGCCTATTTATGCTAAAGCGTCGGTTAGTGGGGCAACTTCTCCTTAGGATGTGTCTATTAATTTGTGTGGTTTCTTGAGTCCAACTTCTCCTAGGGTTTTCTAACATTTGTTTAATGGTTCAATTACTTCAGAATATTCTATTCTAAGTCAAAGGTTACACATGTAGGTTAATACCTCCACAACTACCAAAACATGAACAATCCCTCTAAGCTAGGGAGGTATTTGTTGGATTACTGAGAGAATTGAATCAGTAATACTGTAATTATAATCCTTTTCTTCAAATGTTATCAGTAATGTAGAATTATTATCCAATAATGAGAAGTAAACAATCACAAACATACCACGGTACTAGTGTTTTGCATTGGAAACTAGGTGGGAGAAACCACGAGAATGCTTTTTCTTATATGTCTTGAAGAATTACATTCATTAGACACCAACTTCCTTTGTTTTTGTTGCAATAGAAGGGCTCAACCCCCAAGTTCTCGAGGATACAATCTGAGGGCTCCAACTCCCAATTCTCGGCTACAACCCGGAGGGAGGCCTCTGACCCCGTGTGTTTCTCATTGCTTTGGAAAGTAAACCACAACCGTCCTTGCGTCACGCCACCCTTGGTAGAAGTAGAATGATGGAATCTATTTGTCACTATCCTTGTGAGATATACCGATGTAAACTGATACCAATAGAATTTGAACCATGCATCAACTATGCATCAACATGTACCCTCAACACGTAATCAGCACAGTACCATAAACAATTTGCATCAACCATGCAACTGTAATAAACATGTGCCAGCAGGGTAAAATTAGCCATGTACCAAGTATGTACCAATCATGTGTGAACTACTCATCAACTATGACCATCAATATGTAACAACATCATAAGCTCATACATACCATGTATCCAATGGCGTAACTCATCAACTACTTGTCAACCATGTGCCCAACTTTTGTACCACAACCAAAGCCCTCATCAATTTCATCATGCAATCTGATTTGGCATTTACGTAATAGACACGGTGTATGTGATCAAATTTCCTGCAAACCTTCCTTAACTTTAAAAACAAGAGACTAGCATTTTTCATCTAACTTTTTTCTTTAGTCTCATGCTAGTTTGGATTAGTCTGACAACCTAACTTGAAGTAATCATAACTTTGAACACGTAATGTGGCAAATATGAGGTGATGATATACAATGTTTTTCAATGTTTTTTGTGCAATTCATCCAAGTGTAACTCCCTTGGAACCTCTCAAAAAAGGTTGTAGCAAAATGAAGTACCTTGCTAGATTCTAGCTTATTCTAGAGAGACTGACATGAAGTGCCCCATAAAATGTCTGATGAATTGATGTGAAACTATTAAAAATACTACAGGATGTACCATAACCAATACATTTTGTCTCACTTAATTTGGATCTTTTATGAATAAGTTATTATGTTTTACCCGAAACACGTTTGACTAGTTTCAGGTTTGGTCACAAACCCTATTTTCCACAGTGTAACTCAAGATACAATGAACCACAAGATGAATTTTTTTACCACAGATACTTGGATATGTTTTATCACTTGCATAGAAATTTCGGTCTAAATCATTATGAAAAAATTTATGGCGAAAATGGTTAGATGACACGTAAATAACATACCTTAAAACTTCCATCAGGGGTATCCTTCCTTGCATTTTAGGCCTTATTTTCCATGCACTTCTATAAATTTGGTTTGAATGTGGTTACCTCATACACACATATAGATATTCAATGTATGCTCAAGTGTGGTTCATTAGAGAGAGCCTTTTCTTGCCTTCTCAAGTAGCTTCCTTAAAAACATCTTCTAGGTCACTTGGCCCACTTTCTTGTTACAGGGTTGGGTCCTTCTAATTTTCTCATTAATTTATTGTGAAATAATTCATTTTGTTCCAAGATTTTGAATTATAATTTCTCATCACTTCACTTTATTGTTACCTTTTAAAATCTCTTAAATCACTTTGACTTCTTTTGGGGCTTCTAGATGACATATGGGGTCCTCCAACTACATGAATGCTCACTCAAACTGCGTGAGGAGTTATGGAGTGTTCTACATACCATAAATGGCATGGAATATATCCATATAGAATAGTATCAAAAATATATCATAAAATCATGCAGGTTACCCATCAAACAAACTTGGGTCCATTACTGGAAATCTAGGGTCTCCAACTTCTCATGGTATAACTCTCTACAGGAATTAGTAGTGGATTCCATGCACCATAGGAATGACATGACAAGAACTATCCACTCCCAAGGATGTTTATTGACAGTTCACTTTCCTTCATCTCGTATTCCACATTGGCATGGGTTCTCTTACTCCCCAAGGCGTCTTCCTGTTGAGGGTTTTCACCATAAAGGGACCACTGGAGTTCATCCATGTTACTTCTATCAACCATGAAAAAAAAAATTAATGAGTCATATTTACATCCAAACATATTGGGTCCATGCAAACCTTTGTGCTCGGAGTTTCTTCAATGGTTGACATCAATGACAACCAACCTTAATCAATAATCCTCCCCACTTTGGCATTGATGGCAACACTCGATCATCTTGAAATCATATCACTCATGCTCCCCACAGAACCATGCCTTTGTCCTGCATCTGATAAATCTCCCCCATGGAACCAATGCCTCATCCTGCATCGATAAATGTCTCCCACAGAACCATGCCTACATCCTCACTTGCATATGATAAATCTCTCCCTTTTTGTCATCAATGGAAAATGTATCTTTCATCTTGAAATTTTGCTCGATGCATCCTCTTATGGTGCTTCCTCGTGTACATCTAAGACATATAATATAAGCATTCAAAAGAATTCATTTTGGGTAGAAATAACTCCAAGTCTTTGAAAGATATTCAAAGGCTTCCCATGGAGTGGTTTTGTAAAGATGCATACCACTTGTTATTTTGTTCCATACTCAACTCACGATGTTCTTTTATGCAAACCGTTCCCATAGAAGTGATACTTGATTGGAATGTGCTACATCTTGGAGTGCATCAAGGGTTTTTGAGATATTGATGGCACTTGTATTATCACAATATATTGGAATGGGCTTATCATACTCAGCCTATATCGTCAAGTTTGTTTCATCAAAGACTTACAGCATTATTTTTAACATGTTATTCTTTTAGTATACTACTTGCATCAGTATAGAGATACCAATGAGTTGTTCTTGCTTAGCCATGATACCAAACACTCACTAAATAGAACGCTGCTCCAGTGCTTCGGTGGTGTCAATACGGCTTTGCCCAATCTACGTATGTAGGCAATATGGTGATAGATCTCTTTTGGATACATAATCCAAACTCTTTTGTTTCTTTGAGATATATATTCCTTTTGGATACCATAATCCAAACTCTTTTGTTCCTTTGAGATATCTGAAGATCCTCTTTACTGCTAATACATGTGATTCCTTTGGTGCTACTTGAAATCATGCTACCTGTCCAACTGCCTACATTACCTCTGGTCTAGATGCTGTCACATATAGTAGGTTACCAATCATTGACCTATATTGCCTCTGATCTGTAGACTTTGAATCATCATCTTTTCTCAACTTACAACTGGTTTGCATGGGAGTGATAACTGGTTTGCAATATTTTATTCCTAACCTCTTTAGCATTTCTATGATATACTTGGTTTGAGAAATAAAAATTCCTTGGTTTCTTTGACATATTTGAAGTCCCAGAAAGAAGGATAGTTCTCCAAGTAACAACATTTCAAATTCATTCTGCATGTCTTTTGCAAATTTCTGTCTTAACCTGTCATCATCACTACCAAAAATAGTATCATCAACATAAACTTCAATTAACAAAATATTACCTTGACTTACCTTGATGTAGAGGTTTTTGTATGCACTTCCTTTTCTGAACCCTGCCTACTGCAGATACTTATCCAGTCTGGAGTACCATGCTCTAGGATCCTATTTTAGACCATACAAGACCTTCTTTAATTTACAAACATATTTTGTGTTCTCTGACAACTAAAATCCTTCTGGTTGTTCAATGCAGACTTCTTCTTCAAGTTCCCCATTCAGAAAAGATGATTTTACGTCCATCTGATATACTTTAACATTTTTGGAGCATGCATAAGCTAAAAGAAAACAGATTGCTTCCATTCTGGAAATTGGGGCAATTGTCTCTTGAAAGTCAATTCCTTCAATCTGTACATATCCTTTACATACCAATCTAGCTTTGTTCCTTGTAACATGTCCATCTTCATTCAATTTATTCCTGAAAACCCATTTTGTGCCGATCACATTCTTATTCTTTGGTCTTGGAACCAATTCACAAGTGTCATTTTTCTCTATTTGATCCAATTCTTCATCCATGGACTTATTCCAAAATTCATCCTTGCTGGCTTCTTCAA
>SNQJ01S0186367.1:0-18759 GCA_010110895.2 Picea sitchensis | reverse complement strand
CACTTCCTGTGCTTGTATTATCATAATCCTCTTTGGCCATAAGCATAAGTCATTAATATTGTCTTCACAGGAAGAGTCACTATCTGTGTCTTCTAAAGAGTCATCATTGTTTACACATAAACGTTTATTTTTACCAAATCTCTTGGGTTCATACTTATTTTCACCTTCATAATTATGATCATGTTTCTTGTGTGGACACTTAGATGCAAAGTGACCTATCTTCCCACAGTTAAAACATTTGAAGGGAAATTTTCCTTGGTACTTGCGTGATCCTTTCTTTAGTCTTCTCACAAATTTTGCTTCAATTTCGTCAGTCTCAGAATCCTCACTCTTATCTTCTTTAAATGATGCTTCTCTAGAGGTGGGTTTATCTTTAACTATCATCATTTCATATGTAGTCAACGTTCCTAGAAGTTGATCAAAATCCAAAGATTTTAGATCATTAAGTTCTTCTATAGCAGAAACCTTTGGGTTGAACCTATCTGCCAGAGATCTCAAAATTTTCTGAACTAAAGAGGCTTCCTCAATTTTTTCACCAAGTGCTTTCATTGAATTTACTAGTTCTTCAAATCTCAGAAAGTAATTCCCAACAGTTTCATCCTATTTCATATTTATTTTTTCAAACTGTACTCTATAGGTTTGAAGCTTGGCATCCTTTACCTTCTCATTACATTCATAATTGTTAATGAGTTTGTCCCACATTTATTTGGTAGTTTCTAAGTGCATAACTTTTACAAATTCTATTTCTGCAAGCCCACTCAAAATATCATTCATAGCCTTAGCGTTGAAGATGAATTCTAGCTTGTCATCCTTATTAGCTAGTACAACTGGCTTTACATAACTAGTCCCTACCACATCCCAAACGTCTGCACCTAGAGCCATTATGTAGGTTCTCATCCTAACTTTCCAGAAGGCAAAGTTTGTTCCATTGAACATGAGGGCCTTGTTGGTTGAGGTTCCTTCATGGCTAGTCATGTTTAAGATCTAGGATATACCCTTAGATAAAAGGAATCCACTCTGATACCAATTGTTGGAAAATTGAGAGGGGGGGTGTGAATCAGTTGTTACTGTGCTTAAAAAATTGTGCCCATTTTAAACTCTTTACAGAACACTCAATGAAGATCACAAAAATGCAGGGAAGTAAGCAATAGAATATTCAACATCAATCACACACATGAAATATACAGAGACATATATTTCCTAAGGAAACCCATAAAGGGAAAAACCTCTTCTTCTTGATATGATAAGTAATCTTTATTTTTTGTACATTATCATTCTTGGGAGCTCCAACTCCTCTTGAGACTACAACCTCTATTTTACAAGTTGTAACTTGCTGAGAGCACCAACTCTCTGGTTTCTCTAGCACCCACTAGAAGGAAGCACCAACTCCCTGGTTTCTCTAGCACCCACTAGAAGGAGGCACCAACTCCCTGAGTGCTCCAACATCAACTGGATGGAAGCACCAACTTCCATTTACATAGGCACCAACCTATATAGCAGAGAACAATAGTTCTCCCTTGCACCACCTTGTCACCCTGGTTTTTCTAGCTGCATCCAGATGGAAGCTACAACTCCCTGTGTTCAAGCACCCACTTGAAACTCTGAGGAAAATTGTCGTCCCTAGCACCTCCCTACCACCCTGAATATAAAAACTTTGTTCCTAAAAATTATTACAGTGATACAATATTTATCAATGGATTACCAGTCTCATCACTGTTATGGTACACTGCTCTGCTCTGCCTACATTAGTGTCTTCCTGCACGCATCTCTTGTGCTTTCTGTTCTTTTGCCTTTGTCTCTACATGCACACCTCATCTTTCTCTTCCTCTCTTAGATAAGCATTTTGTTGTATCTCTTTCTTCTACGCTTAATGATATGTGTATTATTTCCATTCAATGTGCTATGCCTCTTCTGTGTGTTTCATATCTTTCTCACAGCATGCTTCTACCCGCATGAATAACTCCTAACATAAGCAAAAAAGAAAAAGAAAAAAATCTCTTCTCTGTTCTACACATATTTATCATGCCAAGTCCTCTACCAGGGCATACACTCAACTCTTTGACCTATCTGGTGATCATCCTGAGTCTGTTCTTCATCAGTGACCGTTATCCTGAGATTCTTCGGCTTCTTTTGCAGATACAGTCTTTGACGCATTTCCATCTGTCAATTGTCTAAATGGTGAATCTTCACTTCATTGGTAGTTACCATGAGACTCTTCAGTTACTCTATAGATCGCACTCAATCTCGTCGAATTCTCTTGCAGATACAATCACTCTATTTTTGGAAGTTACACATAAAAACTCCATGCACTCATTCCTTTGGCACCTTTAACCTTTATGAGAAAACTACAAAGTGGGCGCTCGCTTTTCTGGCTAAGCCCCTTCCTTTCACATGACCATGATCTATGACCATAGGCCTAACGAAAAGGTGCTTCTCTATATCAGACATTGGATATTCATCTTCGAGTTTCCTCGATTCTCCCAACTCACGATCTCTGATGTGGAGCCTAGTGACGTGCTAGCTCCTCCCTTAACTTTTCGCTGATGTTACCTTGGTTGTGACCAGGAGCCAAGAAAAAGGGTGCTTCATGTTTCACGAACTTGTGAACTTTTTCATGCCTGATAAACGGTCCACACTCTCCCTTTGATAGAATACTGTGATCAAATAGCAACTTTACATGTCGGATGTTTGAACGTGATACAACCCTGACTCTTCCAATTCCTGATTCACGATTCTGCGCTCTGTGTCAGATTGAAGGCCCACAACCCTCTGTGATCCAATGGTCCAGATCTTATCGGGACTTCACGTTACACGAAATTGGAGGACTACTCAACTCCCTTCTCCCGACTTTCGATTTTTCAAAACCTGCTCCATATCAACGACCCGCGATGCTCGATGATCCAACTACTCATATCATATCGAGACTTCACATTTCATAAAGTTGGAGGACTACTCACCTCCCTTATTCCGACTTCTGATTTTTCGAAACTGCTTTATCGACTGCCACATGTACTTCCTAGATGAATGGATAGGATTGTCGCGACTCCCATCTCCTCGGGTATTTTCCTCCTATCTTCTCAATATTTAAGAGTGTCAGATCTATTGAAACAAAGTTTATTTTTTCTTCTTATAATCTTAAACTAAATTTTTCTTTGGTTATGGAGCCTCCCTTAGTTCTAAAAATTATTTCAAGAGTTTTTGGTTTCAGGGTTCGACTATTCACGAAGTATGATTTTTTAATTAACATCTCCAAAGTCCCGATACCGAAGTCTCGAAAAGTGATTCTTAACATAATTTAAACCAGATTAAAAGGAATAATTAAAAAATAATAATTAACGACTTTCTAAACCTTTCGTATTTTCTTTTCGGCCATCTTAACTTAAACAACGGTTCAAAGTCCCGATGTGCTTTTTACAAAATCCCTTTTTAATCATGATTAATTAAATTTTAAAACACACTTAACAAATCATTAATCAGTCACATTTCAGAAAATCAAAGAGTTATCACTCTTTCGCACTCAAAAAACCCCGAAGCCCGAAATCCGGAAAGTATTGAGTKCTTAAGCATAATTAACTTAACATTAAAACATGGTTAAAGATATTAAATGACTTCTCGCGTTTCGCTATTCGGGAGTTCTCGAGGAAGTTCCTTTCGAAATGTCAGTTTTGAATCATCGATATGTGTCAGTATTTATAAYGGATTAATGGAAATATTTTTAGTGTAAAGTGTGTATCTATAGGTGTACCATCCCCATTAAAKATTTTAAGTTTTATCGCCTGTATCAGTACGCTCAATTTAAGGAACGTTAAGGGTTGATAAAGGTTTGTTATTTCGAATCTCATTCCTACTTTTAGACAAGAAGCAAGTTACATTCAAAAGAGCTTACACATTCCCTCTATGTAAATGGTTTTCATTTTTAGCACAAACATCATGGCACCAAGAAAAGTGCCTCAGAACAGTGAGGAGGCCGGTGAAAGCTCAAATCTGGATGGAGATGTTATATCCGATACTACTCCACATGTTGTGGATTCAATCAAATCTTGGAGGCAGATTTTTGAAATCCTGGAGCATGAGATTAGGAACTTCCCCGACGATTTCAGAAATGAAAAGACTGAAAATAAATTCAGTGATATAGCATAGTCTGATCTCCATAAGATAGCAACATGGTTGAGACTCATGCCTTACAATAACATGATAAGATGGGATTTAGAAAATACCGACAGTCAGACTAGGATCATTCTAAATCGCCAAAAGGTCGTTGTCGGCTCAATTAGACCAGAGAACATCCAAGTAATGTATAAACTATCACCTATTTCTAAATACATTTATAATGTTGAATTCGTAGAAGAATTTCAAAGAAAGGAGTGTACAAAATTTGATCAAACATATTCAGGTATAATCAAATAATGGTGGGGAATTCCAGCGAAATTTAGAGCTGATACCCATGGAATTTATTCTACAACACCATTAAACAAATACATGGTTTATATAGAAATGATGTTGTGTAGACTATTTGGGAGGAAAATCCCTACCCATTTCCCCACAGAATGGGTGCCAATTTTACACGAGGTAGCCGAGGGATACACTTTCAACTGGTGTAAAATTTTCTTAGATAACTTAAACAAAGATATTGCAGAGTACCAGATGGAAAACTCAAAAGGGAGACTTGTATATTTTTACATGTCTTCATATATTATGGATGCTATCTGTTACATGACTCCATTCCCCTTGATGAATTGGAGCTGGAACCTAGCCTGTGTTGAACCCATTCATGTTTATCACTCCAAAGTATGGGAGGAGAACGTTAAGGATTTATTTTATGAAATTTGTCAATACATAGTGATACCTGTGCACCAAATTTTATATGGTTATGAACCCCCTTAGATTTCAGAGAAAATCATCGGAAACCTCAGAGCGATTGCAGATTGGTTTATTGAAGAGAGTTTCTCTTATGTCATATTTTTCAGATGCTCGATTCCTCCTCACTCACTTCCAAAGTTCGTTCTTGACAGACTGGTGTGCAGAGAAGTGGCATACCAGATAATAATAGGAGGCATTGGTATAGAGTTAAGAGCATCTCAGAAGAAATTCTAGCCAGTTTTTCCTATGCAGATTGGCAAGTTTTCATTGCTTAATCTTGGTCATTCTAAAGTGGAATTCGCATCATTAGAAGACAGTAAGTTGGTAGATATTGAACTCAGAAAGCACGACCCATACCAAATTGTGGGAAATCATCTAGCTCATTGCAGCATGAAAACGTTTGAGCATGAAAATGTCCCCTGTGACGACATATTCAAAGGAGCTAGAGCATATGAGGAGATATTAGAGAGAGTCCAGGCGTTACCCCCTGACCTACAGACCATATTTCTTACTTTCCAGAAGCACAGATGAAGTGGGTTTCCAAAAATACTACAAGGGGAATCAATAACCTCTCCTTCGGAACAAGAAATCATACCTCAAGGTTTCAAGACAAAGCCTTCTGAAGAGAAGACTGCAGAAGAAAATCCAAAGAAGACTGAAGCGTCTTCACAAAAAGAAGAATCTTCACAAACAGAGAACCCAAGCTTAGAAATAGAGTCTACACTCGAGACACCTCCAAAGTTGAGTCAAACGATTCCTCCTTCATCATCAACTATTCTTGTTGATATCCCTAAAACAACAGGAGAAATGCAATATACAAAGTTGGGTATCCCTATTGCATCATTGAATCCTTTACAGTCATCTTTTGGGACTCCTCATATGGAAGTTATATATGTAAGTGATCTTACTCCAATATCTAGAGAAGAGATACCTTCCTCTGACTACTTTTTTAGTAAAAAGAGGAAAGTTGTAGTGAAACAAGAAATGCATTTGAAAGGTGGCACAATGGTAAAGAAACACAGAGTGCTCATAGATGGACAAAACCTATAAGAAGAAGATTTCACTACAGAGGTAGCAAGTTCTATGGGATCTTTGGAAACAACCAATTTATTCATAGTTGACAATCTTAAAACAAGATTGGAATAGAGGAATCAAATGATAGCCCAGTTGCAGAATCAAATAAAAAATACTGAGAAAAATATCAGATAGGAGATAAACAAAGGGCTAGAACAAGCTAGAGTCGTTGACAAATAGGAAATCCAACTGCTCAGGTCTAGCTTGGATGATATGTATAAGAAGATGCAAGCCAGTCAAGGACAGGTCATCCAACAGGAAGAATTAGCGATACAGTTGCAGGATAGGATGAATTCTATTCAAAATTAGGTGATTGATTTAAAAGTTTTTAAAGCCCAGTTACTGGAGGTGCATATGAAGATAGAAGCAGAGCAAAAAAGATTGATTTCTAAAGTATAAGTTATTCAGAACTATTTCCAAGAAGTAAGTCAATCTTCTGATAACATTGTTTTCAAACAAAAAGAGGCTAAAGCAACCCGGGCTACTTTTCAAAAGGTAGTTGTACTTTCGACAAAAGAAGAGGTATCAGAAACTCTAAGGCTGTTTGCTGCAAAGAAGATCAAGTGTGATATCATGCTTAAAGTATGGGAGGCCAACATAGCCGAAAGCAAGAAAATGTCTAAGGAATTCAAGGATGAGTGCGAAGAGACCTTCGATTTTCTTGACAAAGGATCGTTAGGTATTGGAGAAGGCAATTTCCCTAAGCTACTAGGATAGATAAATATTGCAAGACATCAACTGAAACTCAAAGAGAACTTGAATGAAATTCAGGTTGAAATTTTGCAATTAAAGGAGATTGATGTTACCCAAATAGACAAGTGGTTGGTGAAGCCAAATTTAAAATTTCAATCAGTTAAGTTTACTGAAAAAGAGATTGAAGACCAATTCCCAAAAATTTAGAGAAAGTTTTATTTGTTCGAGGCAAAGGATATACTAGAGCCTCCTAGATTTTTTGTGCATTTTCTAGAAAAATGTATTGAATGTCTCAGACCAAAAGAAGGAGATACTTCAAAAAAGAAATGAAGTATCATATTGTAAACTCATATTATCAAGACGATAGAGAAATAAAGGATAACCATGAAATCGGTTCAAGTTTGTATTTTTGTAACTGTTATCCCCTAGGAGTTAGGAAATCACCAACCGTGAAGAATTGGTGACTCTGTATAAATATAATTTCATAAGACTGAGAAAAGGATTTTTTGTGGTCAATTGTACTAGGAGAAGTTTTCTCATTTATAGTGATTAATGAAAATACGAACAGACATTCCAAATTTTGTCAACCTTGAGTTATGTGTTCCTCTTTACTTTCATTTTGAACATCTTTCCCTTATGTATTTTTTATGAATGTTTAAATGAAATTTAGTACAACATATACCGTGGTTAAGAGCTATTTGGTTATCTAATTGTTTACATTTTTTCCTCTATGCTTGCTATTAACAGGCTCAAGACCTATAGATTATTCAGATTACTATTATTTTATTCTTCATTAGAGATCTCTTGTCTTTCTTCTTCCCCTATTGCAAAGTGATATTCCTACATGATTGATGCCTCACACTGATTAAACAACTTTATGTTTTTCTCCCATCACTTTCATGATTTTCGGATTTGACTCGGGAATGGGACACGGCCTCTGAAACTGTTATATTATTAATTTAAATTTGGGAATTTTCTCTTATAATAAAAAAGAGAAATAGCAAACCTTGAAAACAAAATAATAGATTTTTTAACCTTTATCCCCCATGACTGTACCTATTACAAGACAATCCAATATAGAGCCCGACCTCTCAGATCAGACTAACATTGCTTTAAATTTATTTAATACTATCTTATAGACAACAAACACCTGGGTTGAATTAGAACGTTCATGTGCATCAATTGAATAGGACATAAGCATTCAGGAATATTGGGAAGCTAGACAAAGATAGTTAAGAAACCAGCCATAGATTTTCTCTTAGTAAATGACACTTTTTATACCTTAACTCTCTCTACCTTTTTTGGATGCCTAGACTTTATATTTTACTTCCTTAAGTATAAAATCTAGAAGAACATATTTTTGGCGCCATTGTCGGGGATCGAAGTAATGAAATTATTTTTCCCTAGGAAGAATGACATCGATATTTTCTTTCTTTGATAGTGAAAAAAGATTGAGAACTTTATAAGGATACTTTCATATTTCACTTGGCGACTCCACGATTAATAAACTAGATTTTAAACGAAAGAATGCCAGAAAGAATCCAGATGACAAACAGACTTTGCCTGTATGTGACCCAGAAAAAAATTTAAAATCAAGAAGATACCTTAAACAGACTACTTCATCGACAAATAAGATTTATCAACCTAAATTCACACCGTCAAACACTAAGGATCTACTTGAAAGGTCAAATACCCCACCTTCTTGCAGAGAACTATCCACCGATAGAATTGTAACCCTAGAGCCTGGATTGGTTTTACCCGAATCTAAAGCTGAGATTTTCTCAACTCTTCTTTCACCAATAGAGGTAAAAGATCTATCTCACTACCCGCTTCTATTGACATCTCTTCACTTCCCGAAGTTCAGTTTCCCATCCCTCATAACTCCGACCAATAGCTTGTATACGTTGACTCGACTCATGTTGATTCTCCTATATATTCACCCTATGAGTCCGAAGAAACCAATCCCCATTTCCTAAGTCCCTCTTTTTCAAGTTTCCTGTCTCTTGAAAATGAGTTTCCTCACACTATATTTCCCTATTCATGCACAATCGAAGGGTTACCACACCCCTTTAAAATTCCTCCTTATAATATCCAAGTTTCAACCTCTAAATTATTAATGGCTGCGGCCGGAGGAGGTGGGGCTGGGAGTGGAGCCATAGGCAGTGCCGGGGGAGGAGGAGAAGGTATTCAAGTACCACTCCCTCAAATATTTTCTAAAGTGGCTGCTAGGTATGCTCCTTTGGTCCTCTCATTTCGTCTCCACAATCTACCCGAAAATTACATGAAAAATCTACCGAAATTCACAAGAGAAGGTGATTTAACCGCAACCAAACACATCAATTTATTTGATCAATTTGCGAACATCCTTGGTCTTGAACATGAGGATATTTATTCGAGACTCATGGTTCATAATTTTGAAGGACAGATGAGAACCTGGTTTTGAGGTATAGCAGAAGGATCAATACGATCATATGATGAACTAGAAAATGCTTTTATCAGAGAATGGGGAGAAAGGAAAGACCATCTCTACTATCTAACTGAATTTGGGTCTCTAAGAAAGAAAAAATATGAATCAGTTCTCAAGTTTACCCAAAGGTTTAATAAATTGTATAATAAAATTCTAGCTGAGGTCAAAGCTTCCCAACCCACAACAAAAGTAACTTTCGCTGGGGATTTTGACCCTGATTTCACCCTATTGTTGAGGGAGAGAAGATCAGTAGACCTCACTAAAATGAAAGATGATGCCTTATAAATTGAATCAAATATGATGGCATCAGGTAAGCTAAAAAAAAAATTGAGCCAGGAAATAGGGAAACCAGGCGGTACAGAGACCAAGTGGGACCCTATGGATCAGGTAGGTCTTCTGAAGACAAGATGGATGACATGGTGAGAATAATTAAAGAATTGTTGAATAAGATATCAAAAATGGAACTAGATCAATCAAAGAATGATCATTTTCTCAGAAAATATTTCAGAAGGAATCCTAACCCTCAAACACAACAAAGGAAAATTAAAAATGAGGATCAAAAAATCTAAGCCCCCTTTAAAAGCGAAAACTTTATAGGAGGAGAAGACATGAAAGATTTTGAGGAATTAGAAGAAGACATAAATAATCTTGGCGATGACTGTCATGAACCTTATTTGACAAGACAAGATTATGAAAAATCTTTAAATACAGAACACAGATATGAGAGTAACAAGAACAACAATATTGCAGAAGATTCAACCTATCAAGGAATCACAGATGATATAATGGCTAAAATCCACCAGAAATACAATATAAGGCCTAGAAACAGGAGTTTCATAACCATCCCAGTGCAGGGATGATTTTAGGGGATAAATTTCGCTCATGGGCTAATTTTCCATGGTTTTTCCAAAAACGAGATTCGCTATTTTAAAAATTATTCACCCAAATTCTATAGGATAAAATTAGTTTACCTTAAAAATCGCCAAAATTTTATAAAAACTATATAAAATCCTTCGAAATTTGAATATTTTTACAAAAATATTTCCAATCATTTATAGTTGGCATATGAAGGATTAGTAAGATTCGCTAAGGTTTCTACATTTTAAAATAAATTTCCATCCTTAAGTCATCCCTTCCCCAGTGAAAAACATCCTGCCAAGGGGAGAAACAGATGAGGCGGCTTCAAAAACTGTTGAAAAGAAGACTATAAAAACCAAGACCGCTAACACATAGCCTACCAAGACAAAGTCAACATAAACACTTGTCGTTAACACACATAAAGCGAAGGTTCCTGTAACTAAAACAAAAACCTCACAGCAAAAGAAAGCTGAAAAGAAGGGGATAGAATCCCAAAAGACAGAGATTGACAAAACAACAAGAAATTTTAATCTAGAAAATGAAATTAATAAAATCAAAATTCCTATACCTCTTGTCGAACTAGAAAAAAATCCAATATACAGAAAGCAAATTGCTAAAATAATTATTTTTTCAAAAAATGAAATTCAGGCCGATGTTATAAACCTAGAGGATGACAATCCTAATATAATCTTCAGCCCACATTTCGAAGGTACCAAAGATACCGTTGCCCCTTTCTATATCACGCTAATTGTGTACGATCACCTGCTCCATAATTGCATGTTGGATTCTGGAGCCTCTCACAATGTAATTCCTAAAGCCATTATGGATAGACTTGGTCTTGAAATCACTCGACCTTACAGAGATTTGTATTCATTTGATTCAAGAAAAGATAAATGTATAGGCATAATAAAAGACTTAGTAGTTAATCTTGCGTAGATACCTACAAAAAGCGTTCTAATGGATGTGGTTGTCACTGATATACCCTCGAAGTATGGCATGTTTTTATCCAGGTCTTGGGGCGCCAAACTTGGAGGATCCATCCAACTCGACATGACGTATGTCACGATCCCGATCTTTGGAGGAAAATTCACACACTTGTACAGAGAAAACCGGTTGGCGTTTACAGTAAGTGACCCACTCAACCCAAACAACTACCCTATTTATATTTTTGATCAAAATTTAGGGAATTGTATTCTATCTATTGATGATGATATTGATGTATGTATAGAATAAAGTTGCATAGTTAAAGAAACAAAAAAAGAAGAAAAAATAAATAAAGATGTATATAGCTCAGGAGTTTGGAAAATGTTTTTTGATGGTGCTTCATCCTGTGAAGGAGTAGGAGCTGGAGTGTTGTTTGTGGCACCCGACGACGAGTTCATTATAACTTTTTCTTATAGACTACAATGGGATATTGATTATACTAAAAATTCTTGTGAATATGAGGCTCTAGTCCTAGGATTAGAAGCTGCCAAAAAATTAAAAATTAAGAATTTATAAGTCTACGGTGATGCTAAAATGATCATAAAACAAATTAATCGTCAATACCAGGCTAAGAACCTAAGGTTAAGATATTATAGGAACTATGCTTGGGATCTGATTGAGAATTTTTTCTCTTCAATGAAAGTTCATTACATCCCTAGGGATGAAAATCAATGAGCAGATTCGCTAGCAAAAGCAACCTCGACCTTCACACCTCCAATGGTTTTTAAGCTTAAATATCATATAGAGATGAGACATAGGCCTTCCATACCGAATAACATACAACATTGGCAGGTTTTTGAGGATGATGAACAACTTAGAATTTTTTTAGAAACGGTAGATGAGTTTGTTGAAACAAACGTCGACCAAGAAAACTAGAATGTCCATGATTGATGGTTTTTTAGGTTACAATCAAATTGCAGTACATCAAGATGATAAAGAAAAAACTGCGTTCACTACCCCTTGGGGTACCTTTATGTATGACAAAATGCCTTTTGGTTTAATGAATACAGGGGAAACTTTCCAACGAGCTATGGACAACTCTTTTGTGGGCAAAAGAGATAAGTTTGTTGTTATTTACCTTGATGATTTGACTGTTTTTTCTAAATCTGATGTAGAACATCTAGTACACCTCAAGCAAACTTTCGAGAAATGTCACAAATTTGGTTTGTCACTAAATCAAAAGAAATCTAATTTCGCAATGCAAGAAGGTAAACTCTTAGGTCATATAGTGTTTAGGGATGGAATCAAAATCGACTCGAAAAGGATCGAGGCAATAGATACTATAAATATTCCTAGAAATGTAAAAGAAATTCAATCTTTTTTAGGAAAAATAAATTTCTTGAGAAGATTCATCCCTAACTTTGCTGAAATCGTAAGACTGATTACATATATTCTTAAGAAGGATAGCGAGGTGTAGTGGACAATTGAAGCCAAAGCGTCATTTCAACGTATCAAGAGAGTGATAAGTGAAGCACCAGTTCTGGCGAGCCCAGATTATACAAAGGAGTATATGATTTTTTCTTTTACCTCTGAACACACTATCGTAGTTGTATTGTTACAGAAAAATGATGAGGGTTTTGAGTACACTATTTCATTTTTTAGTAAAAGTCTCAGAAATGTTGAGTTGAAATATGACATATTGGAAAAACAAGGTTATGCAATGGTGAAATCTCTCAAGGCCTTCAAAACTTACGTATTGCACTCAAAGATCATTTCTTATGTGCCTACGAGTTTTGTTAAGGATATATTGGTTCAGCCTAATAGTGACAGAAGGAGAGGCAGATGGTTATCCAAAATCCAAGAATTCGACCTATAAGTTAAACCAAATAAGCTTATTAAAGGTCAAGTTTTGGCCAAATTGATGGTTGAATCAAATTTGAAAGCACTCGGGATAAACCGTCTGCAAGAAAATGAAGGAATTTTTGAGATAGATGAACTCGATGTTGCTGCGTCCACAACCAAAATTCTACCCAAATTCTCTTCCTCAGTTTGGTACCATGATATTGTTTCTTATTTACTAATCCTTCAGTGCCCCAACAAATTAACCCCATCTAAAGCTAGGAAATTTAAGTTACATGCTGTAAAATATTGTATTATAGATGGTAAATTGTATTGGAAGGACCCCCCTGGGTTTCCTACTGAGTTGCTTAATAGAAACCGAAACAGAAAGGTTTATAGATGAATTCCATGAAGGATTTTGTGGAGGACATCATGCTTGGAGAGAAACGACTTATAATATACTAAGAGTAGGGTATTACTGGCCAAAGTTATTCACGGATGTAAACACCAAAGTACGAACTTGTACTCTTTGTCAGTTGCTTACAGGCAAGCAGAAAGTCCCAGCTTTACCTTTAGTTCCAGTTAAAACTGAAGCTCTATTTCAACAATGGGGTCTTGATTTTATTGGAGAAATCCATCCACACTCCAGTGCTCAACAAAAATGGATTCTAACTGCTATAGACTATTTCACTAAATGGGTGGAAGCTATTCCTATAAGAAACCCAACTAACTTAGTAGTGATCAGTTTTCTGGAGGAAAATATTTTATCCAGATTTGGTTGTCCCCGAAAAATAGTTACTGATAATGCCCAAGCATTTAAGTCCATGGCCATGATAAGATTTTGCCAAAAATATAATATTGTGCTAGGACACTCCACGACTTACTATCCACAGGGTAATGGTCTAGCTGAGTCATCTAACAAAATTCTAATTACTATAATTAAGAAGGTTTTGACCAAAAATAAGAAAGCATGGCATGTGGATCTAAACTCGCGACCTCGCTCCCTCGCGACTTCGCTACTCACGAGATCAAGTTCTCGAGCCTTTTCTCACGAGGCTACGATGCATGAGCCCACGTGTGAATCTAACGGTCCTCCGACGACCCGGATCCAACAATTATCTACAACTCGCTCCTCGCGCCTTCGCGACTTTGGTTGCCCAGCACTTGGGCTTTCAGCCTGCGAACTCCTGAGTTCGCGAGATCCTAGATCTCTGCCACCTGTACCTCACACATGGATGGCTCACAGCCTCCTCGCCACTTCGCTGCCTCGTGACCTCGCGTCTCGCGATTTTTAACACCAAACGCTTGGGCGTTCACCCTACGAACTCCCGAGTTCGCGAGATCTCTCTATCTCTGACACCTGTCCTCCTCAGATGGACGGATCCTGGCCTTCTCGCTACTTCGCCACTCGCGAAGCTGAAGGACTTCCCTTCCTGCCCTCCGATGTCTGAGCTTGTGAGATGAGAGAATCTCCCTACATGCGTCCCCACCACGAACGACTCTGATCTTGTAGGGATATCGCGCCTCGCGATATCGCTGCTCTGGCTGCACAACTTTTGGGGATTCAACTCACGAGTCCCCGATACATGAGACCACATGTAGATATGATGGCTACCGTGACTATGAATCAACGACTCTTCCTCTCCTGAGCTTCGAACTCCTCGAAACCTTCTCGTCGTAACCTCCTTGCACCTCTGTGAGATCTGACGATCCTCGGAACTTTGCGACTTCTCCTCGGAGGATCTCAATCGTCCGTTCCTCCTTGTATAACCCACGAGATGAGAAAGAGTGTCTCCCCACGAGATTTCTTCACCACTTCGCCAACCTGCGACGCTTCTCTCCGACTTCTAACAACAACTTCCTTACGCTTAACCTTCAGTAAATTCACAGGTCTATTTATCCTAAGCTTTTCCACAACTTTCAGTCTTTAGAAGAAATAAACCCTTGCACGCACTCCTTGCAGCAAATCTTCAATCACGTCTAAGTGTTGAAGTTATCTTGACTCTGTGCACACCTGCAGCAGCAGTCTTTCAAAGGTTATGCTCAGATACACGACTGAGACTTCCTTCCTTAGCTTGCGCACTCCTTGCACGGCATGATGCCTTACTGCACCTTCACGATGAATGAGACAAAAGCTATCTCTCTCTGAGCTTTCTTGTCAACGCACTCCTTGCGGATGACTTCAACTGCACTCCTTGCAGGGATCCTTGCTCAAGTAGAGAAACGATTGTAACTCATTCACTTCCTCTTAGATTTCGATCTCAACACATGAAATCACACACACAGCATAATAGAAAATGCATAACAGGAAGTAATTCTCGTAAATAGAGAATTCAACACACATACACAGAGAATAACACAACAACCATGAATCTGAATCAACTTCTCTATTAATTCAAGATCTGTACATGGGTGTTCTTCTACAGCTTTTTGCTATTCTCCTATGCTCTAGATTCTTCTTACTCTTGTTGCTAATGTTACAATGATACAAATGAGGGTGTCTATATCCCGGTTTTCCCTCTTTCTTCTAGAATTGTCTAATCTAAGAATTCAATTTCTATCTACCTGCAACTACTACTATAAATGCCTCTGTCTATCTCAGACGAGAGCGTATGGATCGAGGTCTGATTACATTTTTACCAAGGCGCCAAATTAAATGATCTCATTTATGTTTAGCGCATCAACTTCAAGAGAAAATTTAAAAATTCAAAAACTTGCGTTGGACGTCTTCTAGCTGTATTCTGCTTCCACGTTGGTTTTGCTTGTCGTGAGGGATGCTCCTGCATCACACTCCCTCGCTTGAAAATTTGAATAGGATCCTGTCCATGAGCTCCTGCATGGTATGTCCATGCTTCAAAATTTCTGCTTCAGTCTCCCAGCTGGCATCTTCAAATGGATGACCCTTCCACTTGACCAAATATTCAAAATATTCTTTCTTTCTGGTTTTCTTWCCCACTCGTTTATTCAGTATCTGTTCCATTTGTGGCTTCTCTGCAACTGGCATCTGCTTCTACCACTGAACCTCTGGTTGATCATCACTTTCTTCTCCTGCTTCATCATCTTTATATGGATATAAATCCGAAACATTAAATATCAGAGATATTCCAATGCCCTCTGGTAACTCGATCTCATAAGCATTATGTCCCATTTTCTTCAAGACCTTGCATGGTCCAATTTTCTTTATCTTCAGCTTGTTGTATGTTCCTCTCGGGAACCTTTCTTTCCTCAAATGTGCCAGAACCAGATCACCAACTTCAAACTGAATTTGTCTTTGATGTTGATCTGCTCTACGCTTGTACTCCTGGCTTGATTTCAACAGTCGTTCCTTCATCTGGCTGTGAAGTTCCTTCATCGCTTCAACGAATTCTCCTGCACTAGCACTGCTAGTATCAGTTTGTTCTGAATCCCTTAATTCAGAAACTCCTCTTGGTTGCCTTCCATATACAATCTGAAATGGAATTTTTCCTGTGCTTCTATTCACTGAGTCATTGTAAGCAAACTTTGCCAGTGGCAATATGTTGTCCCAACTGCTATGGTGCTCTGTCACCAAGCTCCTCAACAAGTCTCCCAGACTTTTATTGACCACTTATGTTTGTCCATCCATCTGAGGATGATAAGCAGAACTAAACATCAAATTAGTTCCTATATTCTTCCACAATGTTCTCCAAAAATGCCCTATGAACTTAGTGTCTCTGTCCGAAACTATGCTTTTCGACAATCCATGAAGTCGAACAATCTCCTTGAAAAACAAATTTGCGATGTGAGTCACATCGCTGGTCTTCTGGCATGGGATAAAATGTGCCATCTTAGAAAACCTGTCGACTACCACGAAGATTGAATCAACACCTCTTTGTGTCCTCGACAATCCCAATACAAAATCCATGCTGATTTCATCCCATGGCTTGTCTGGTATGGGAATGGCTGATAAAATCCTGCATTATGATTTCTTCCTTTTGAATGCTGGCAAATCCTACATCTGTCCACAAACTTCTTGACTTCTGACTGCATCCCTGGCCAAAAGTATGACTCGCTCAGCTTTTCAAATGTCTTATCATGGCCAAAATGTCCTGCCAATCCTTCAATGTGCTTCTCCTTCAACAAGTTCTCCCTCATGGAGCAATTCGGAATACATAGTTGATTGCCTTTGAACAACAATTTGTCCTAGATCACATACTCTATCCACTAACTTCTGTCTCTGAGAACTGGGTTCTCAGCTGCTTCATAAGATTCCTTAAAGTCTGAATCATCTGCATACATGTCCTTTAGATCATCAAAGCCTAACGTCCTGACTTTGAACTCCTGTAGCAACAAACTTTTCCTGCTCAAAGCATCAACAACTTTGTTAGCAGTACCATAAATATGTTTTATCACAAAAGTGAAATTTTGCACATATTCAACCCATTTAACATGCCTCTGATTCAATTTTCTTATTGAGTCACAAATTGTAATGCATGGTTATCACTATATAAAACAAATTCCTTTGGAATCAAATAGTGCCTCCATTTCTTCAATGCCTATATGATGGCATAGAATTCTTTATCATATGTGGAATATTTCTCCTTTGCCTCATTCATCTTCTCGCTGAAATATGCAATCAGTCTGTCCTCCTGGCTCAAGACTGCTCCTATGGCAAACTCGCTTGCATCAAATTTTACCTGAAATGTTTTCTGAAAATCTGGCAATACCAACACCGGTTGCTCTATAATCTTTCGTTTCAACAAATTGAAACTCTTCTCAGCCTCTTCCATCCAGTGAAAAGATTTATGTCTTTTCTTCACTGTATCTATCATTGCTGCACTAATCCCACTGAAATTTCTAATGAATTTTCAGTAGAAACTAGCCAGTCCATGAAAACTTCTTACCTCAAATATGTTCCTCGGTGATGGCCAATTCTTGATTACCTCCACCTTATCTGGATCCATCCTCAACTCATTTGCAGATATAACAAAACCCAAGTAAACGAGTTCTGTCTTCATGAATGAGGACTTCTTCATATTTATCAACAACTTCTCTTGCTGTAATCTCTTCATCACAATAGCCAAATGCTTCAAATGTTCAGCCTTTGTCTTGCTGAAAACCAATATGTCATCCAGATACACGATGACAAATTTTCCAATGAACTCCTTCAAGACTTCATTCATCAACCTCATAAAGGTACTTGGTGCATTCGTCAAACCAAATGGCATGACAAGCCATTCATACAAACCTTTGTTTGTCTTGAATGCTGTTTTCCATTCGTCACCTTCTCTCATACGAATTTGATGATATCCACTCTTCAAATCTATCTTTGAAAACAAATTTTCCCCACTTAAGCAGTCCATCAGATCATCCATCCTTGGCAATGGGAATCTATACCTGATAGTTATCTTGTTAATGGCTGTTGAATCAGTGCACATCCTCCAGCCTCCATCTTTCTTCGGACAGAGTACTATTGGAACAACACACAGACTCAAGCTTTCCCTGACCAAACCTTTATCCAACAACTCCTGGACCTATCTTTTAACTTCTTCATTTTCTTGCGGCGTCAATCTGTACGCAGCTTTGTTTGGAAAACTAGCTCCTGGTATGAGATCAATGTGATGGCTCACGCTCCTCATCGGTGGCAACGAGCGAGGTAGTTCGTCCACTACAATATCAACAAACTCTTCCAGCAGTTCCTGAACTTCTCCTGGTAAATCGTCCACTCTTGTGCTAGTCAGAACAATTCTCGGTTTTCTGACCACAAAGAATTGTGGATCCTCCTTCTTCTTAACTTCTGTAAGAAGTTCCTTCCCACTCATGAGAAGTACTCTGTTGCTTACTTCCGGTTTCACTTCCTTATCTTCAATTGGACACAACATATGGGTTCTCCCATTCTTCTCCAGGGTATATGTATTCATCCTCCCATCACAGATCACATTCCTATCATATTGCCATGGTCTACCCAGCAATAAATGACAGACATCCATAGGAATAACATCACATAAAATCCTATCATTATATCCTCCTATCTTAATGTCAACTAAGCACTGTTTAGTGACATTTACCTGATGTCCCTTCTGTAG
>SNQJ01S0186366.1:0-18607 GCA_010110895.2 Picea sitchensis | reverse complement strand
TGGAGAGAGGAAGAAGAGTGGCGCATCTTTTGGAGAGGACTATCTGTATTGGTTTGAGTTATCTCTTGACATTGTATTGGCAATTTATGATAAGGAAGTTTTTGTTGGGTTTTCTTCCCCTAGAGGGTTTCCCAGGATAAATGCCGTGTCTCTTGTGAATGTGTATTTCTCAGTGATCTTGTTCTTACATTGCTATTATCTATTGAAATGCAAAGAACTATAATAATGGCATAAACATTAACAAGATACATAATATACATACCCACTTAGTGAAGCTGCCGACATCGGTCCACACATGTTTGAATGCACGATGTTCAAAACTCCTTTGGCTCTGCTATCGCTATTGGGAAAGGAGTGCTTCACGTTCTTGCCTTGTGCACATCCTTTGCACACACCATCTGGTTCTACTTGGATTTCTAGTAGACCTGTCACCATCTTGCTCACAATCGAAAGGGCTTTGTAGTGTAGGTGAGCAAATATCCTATGCCATAGTTCACTGGGATTCACAATATCATGAACCAGTGCGGAGTCTGAATGTTCTTTTAATTTGTAGAGTCCTTTAACTCCAATCACTACTGCATCATCAAGGGTCTTCCCTCTAGGCCACATAAGAACTTGACCATCAATAAATGCTACCCTAAATCCTTTCTTGTCCAATGCTGAAATTGAGAGAAGATTCTTCTTTAAACCTGGAACATAGAGAACTTCCTTCATCTTCATTGGCTTGCCTGAGTTTAACTTGTAGGAAGCTTCTCCAACACCTTTGATTGGATACTGATAGTCATCACCCAATTTCACCTTCTGAGGTGAATCTTTATGAACAAGGTTAGATAAGGAGTCTTCATACCCTGTCATGTGCTTGGAAGCGCCATTATCTATCAACCAAGTGTCGCTTCCATGAGTAACGATACCTGTGAGGGCTAAGATAAGAACATAATCCTCATCACTTGATTGATCTTGCTTTGCAACCTTCTTGGGAGGCTCATCATCTTCAACTGTGTGAGCTTGATGCCTCTTACCTCCTTTCTTTTTCTTAATTTCCTTAATGAGGGGGCAATCCCTAGCAAAGTGTCCCAATTCCTGACAACAGTAACATCTGATCTTTGAGTTGTCTCTTTGACCCTTCTTAAACTTATTAGGTGAAGAGTGCTCCTTGTTCTTTCCTTTCCTGGTGTGGGCGGCTAGGGCTTGATCTTCATCTGCCATCTTTTCTTCTCTTGCAGGTGTCCTAGCTTCTTCCTGGTTACAATCTTCCCAAAGCCTACTGAACTTGGGAAGCTTCTTCCTTGAGCGAATTCCTTGGATGAATGCATCCCATGACCTTGGGAGGCCATTCAAGGTAGTCATCAACATCTCTTCTCCTTCTACTGAGTCACCAATGGCTTCTATCTGCTCCTTGATTTGATTCACTCTTGAGAAGTAGGTGTGAATGGTTTCTGAGTTCTGCATTTTCACATTCTTCAATTGAGATCTCAGAGTCATTCTTTTGTTTATGTTGCTTCCTTCAAACAGACGAGTTAAGGTGTCCATCATTTGCTTTGGAGAAGATAATGACGATACATGATGGATAAGGTGGTCCTTAATGGAGTCCGCAATAATCCTTTTTGTTTTCACCATGTCCTTATATTTTGCCTTAGCTTCATCTCCTTGAGGTTCTTGAATCTCTTCTATAATGAACTTATCCAGTTCATGTTCTTCAAGAAGGAGGGTTACTCTGTACCTCCAGGCCCTGAAGTTATCAACTCCATTTAGCTTCTCATCGATCTTTGTTTCGGTAGTCATCCTTCCTGGGACCACACAAAAATATGACCAAAATTGAAAATCTGAACTTACCAGTAGGTGCACTCTGCTAAGGTGAGCTGCTTGGTGGTCTTGCTTTGTTAAAATCCCCCCCAGAAATTGGAAAACGTCAACCTTCAGGTTTAGGTGAAACCCTAATTGCAACAGCTGCAAACTGGAAAACTGGTCCACTGGAAAATTGCTCTAGGCTAAGGTGAACCTCCTAATGGTCTTGGTTTGTCCGACAACTATCTCTAGATTGAAAAAAAACAGCTCCCTTTTAGGCTTCTAGACCCGCAATTGGCTTCTATTCAGGCCTACTATGATACCATGTTAAAATTTTAAAATTTCTAGTTACACAGTTACAGTTATTTAATCCAATAGCAACTGTAATAGGATCACTGAAAGATAGACAATCACAAATACAATAGAACACAAAGTTTGTCTTGGGAAACCTTCGTGGGGGAGAAAACCCAGCAACCAAAATCCTCAATATAGATTCCTTCAACCAGTACAATGATGCGCTATAGCTCTCCAAGAAAGACCAAGACCAAAACACCAAAAGAACCAGACTCCAAGACTTGTGCGCTAGTCCTCCTTATGCGCTCCAAGATACACAAGAGAAGTGTGTGTGTTGATGTCTAAATGAGAGGAACCTATCCTCTATTTATACACAAGAGTGTCTCTTGAAGAGACATAACTCTTGACCCAACTAACCCATAAAAACAGGGTCGACTAGCCACAATGGGGCTTTTTACAATTATAAGTAAAATACCAATAATATAATAATTTCCGTTGAGCCGACTTGTACAATATAATTATAATAACCTTTTAAAGGTTTGACCAAAAAAATATACAAGAATATCTTCCGTAGTTACACCAAAAATATTAACACAACCTCCCTCAATTATTGGTGAAAGCTTTTATTATATTGGGCTGATCCTAACTGATGCAATAGGAATTGTATGAAAATGTGCATTGATGCATGCCTTGTGTTAATGTATTGCATCTTTTTGGTTTAGTCTTTGTATTAGTGTGTATTAAGTTTTTACATGGTGACTTAGGTCATAACTAAGTGGGGTTGCGAATTTGTCAATGCTAGTTTATCAACGTAAAATAGTCACTTGAAGCAATTCAAATTCAATGTTTTGCCAAGTTTGTAGGGATGAGGGAGCGGGGAAATGCATCTAGGGGACGTGTTGAGACACCCCCAAATATTAGGGAGCATCATAGGGAACATCAGGGTCCTTGGCATAGGGACTTTTCTCTGAAATCATAAAAGAATAAACATTTAAAGGTATGAAAACATAAATGAAAATTCATTTTGGCTGCGAAACGTTCTGTAAATCCTAATAAATGTTTCGCAATGCTTTTTGCAAAAAGGGGGATGCCAAGAAATGTTTCATTTGGAGTTTCACCATCTTGGGTATGCAGGGAGTGAGGGTAGCATGCCTCCCACCTTGGTGAGTGCATCCTTGTGTAACACTATTCAAATCAAAGGTCCTGTTACCCCCCAATGCCTAAACTGGAGAAGATCATGTCTCGAGGCCCGCAATGGAGAACACGATCTACACCATGATGATGATGATCAACATGCCCACAGATGGCAACCCAACAACCCCCCTTGTTTTCCTCCCAGCATAGATCAACCAAGGCTCATCACATACAAGCAACCCAGAGTATGGGAGATCGTAAGTTATTATCACCATGAGGTATGCTAGTCCTTCTTTCATGCAAAGTGTTGTGCTTAATTTGTCGGGCATGTGGATGAGGATATTTGGTTGAAGTTGGATAATGGATCATTGGTTTGGGAAATTGTGTCAGTTGCCTTGTTACACCTTGGTGGTCAATTTTTGTGCCCTAGTCCTATGTTGTCACCGCCTAGGGAAAAGGGGTACTACTGTGGGGCCCTCCCAAGGGTAACGTTCCATTCCTACCATACTTAACACTTTCCATCCTGGATCCTCTCATACTATACTAAGCTTCGACTATGGTCCATTCTCTCATGAGAAGAGGGGTTGAAGGCCCAGAGCTTGTTTTGTAGCTACTGCTAAAAGAATAAGAAACTGATGCTAAATAAAGAAAGGAATATGGAAAGGAGGACCACCAAAAGCCGGTCCAAACTTGAGCTCTACCCTTTTAGTGCTCACCCCAGTCCAAAAATGCAATGCTAATGGCTTGAAACCTTACAGAGAGGACTTGCAGATATGTAATAAAGCAGGACTTAGAAAAAGGCATTAAAGGGGATTGGAAAAAATAGCATGCAAATATGGGGTAACTCAAGAGCAAGCACACCCTCCGCAAAGGCTCTCATAGAGACTCACTTTATATGTTGTGTTTGAGTTGTGTACCTTGCCTTTGGTTTTCATGGTGCACTGGACTACATGATCCCCTCCTTGAATGATGGATTGCAGATAGCCACATGCTTGATTGACACCTTGGTCCTTTGGATGACATTGAGGGGCTCCTAGCACACTTCATGGAGGTCATCTCCACCACTTGAGAGAGGTCATTCCACACTTCTAGGAGGTCATCTCCACCACTTGAGAAAGGTCATTCCACACTTCTAGGAGGATGTTGAGCCCTTTGATGACATGTCTCCCTTGACGAGACACCCTAGCACACATGGGGTACGATGTGACCTCTTTTGATGATGGGATGTTGCACTTTGATGATGATTTGACACCTCTTGATGGGACATTGCACCTTTTGAGGGGACGTTGGGCTTCTTGATGATGATATGGCACCTTTTGATGAGAGGCCACACTTCTTGGGGGGATGATACACCACTTGTAGATGAAACGTTGCACCTCTTCATGGCAACATTTCACTTTTGAGCCCTCTACACATCATCTTTGAGTGAGCCATCCACTTATTGAGGCTGCATGTGCCACACGTGTGAGCTTGAGGGCACATTTATGAGGGATGGTTTGATGTTTGAGCTACTTTACTTCTTCCTAGAGGCATTGTTGGGGATCTTAGTGACCTATCCAATCATGTATCATGTATATTTTATGTCTTGTTGCCTTATCTCTAGGGTTTGTGAGAGATAGAGACATTATTTTATGTTTTTAGGGATTCTATTGTGTAAGAAGGGTGCTTGATCTCTCATATAAATAAGAGAAGCACTTCTCAGTTGTAAATCATTGCTACTTGTGGAGATTCATCACTACTTGTCTACTACTACATTCTCTCTTATGAAAAAGGCTATGGATGGCTAGTTAGAGTGACTTTTTGGAGTGGATGCTTGTGGATGCTTTTGCTACTTCATGGATGTTCATTGCTAGAGTTTTGATGGATGAAAAGTTTATTGAGTAAGTGGTCTCTTGTTATCTTGTGGTTTTTTTATGAATGCATGTAAGTGTAATGTTGCTTCTCTAGTGTTGGTTGTGCATTCTCTTGGATCTTTCTTGAACAAACTCTTCTTATTAAAGCTCTTGGAAGGTTACTAGTGAAGAACCTTCCCTCGAATTGTCTTTGAAGATCTAGTGATATACTAGAAGGGATCTTCTAGGGTTAGTAGTGAACAACCTCTAGATATCACCCTAGATCCACACATATTTTCAAAGAAGTCCTTAATTGACCCTATATGCCAAAAAATATAGTAGACACTAGTCACTCTCCCAATAGTCAATCATTAAAATTCTGAAAATTACTCTCTTTTTATTGTTTTAGAGTTAAATTAGGGTTTTATAACAGCAAATATTCATTTTCAGCCACAAAAGACTAAGATGTTTTGACTTTTATGCATATTGTTGACCTAATAAACATCTTTAAACCCTAATTTGCATTGCTGATTTATTATTGCAGACTTCTAGGGATGGACATATAGGGTTTTAGCCTTTAGGGCTGTTATATGCATTTTAAATTTCTGATTTTGCTAGTTAATTAAACCCTAGTTTAATTCACTATTTTATCCCTCTTGTTTCATTGGCTTTTTATTTGTCAAAGGGCTGATTTTATTGCTGCTGTATTAACTTGTATTTCTGCTGTAAATTGATATCTTTCCTTCAAGTTTTACAACAGCCTTTAGCTTTTTCTTCTTTTATATTGAATTTAGGGATCCTCTTGAGCCTAGAATTGACCTGGAAAACCTCCTAAGTTGACTTAGATTCTCACCTCTTCAAATATGGAAATTGCTTTAACTTACCACCTTTTCCTTACCTTGTTTACATTATTTCATTGGTGGTAGATTGAGTAGCTACCCTAGAGGCCCTAGACTTGATTGTATCTTGTCTAGGGATTCTTGGAGTCTACTGTGGAAGCCTCCCTTGTGTTGTATTTACTCCTTCACTAAAGAGAGGGAAGCTGTTGCCTAGGTGACAGTGGTGACATCTTCCGATGTTCCACTAGTCTTGGTGCCTTGTGAAGGCTTTACATTAAGGTGCTAGATTTTGTGGTAACACTAACTATTGGGGCTATATATATATATATATATTTTGGAACTCTAGTGTTGAAAAATGAATTATTAATTAATGGTGGTTGGAAAGCATATTTTGGTCTTGAAAACAATTGTAATTGGTTTGGGAAGAAAACAAGGTCCTCTTCAAAACCTTGGCTACCCTAGTGCTTCCACATGGCTGTGAGCCTTAGGGCTGTAGTATCTCTAGGGAAACTTGGAGGAAAATTGAGTAAATACAAAAGTGATTTAGAATTAATAGCCTTAAAATTAAGTGCAATGCACCTTATCCTAGTCCCATTTTAGAAGTTGGGATTACTCTCAATGAGAGTAAGGCTGTGATTAGGAATTTGATGTACAAGCACAAGCTAATTAGCATGAAATGCTTTCTATCACTGCTTCAAACATTAGTAAAAATCATTGAAGGCTGAAAGAGGTTGGACTAAAGATGCAGTCTCTTGGTTAAACCATTGGGGTATAGTGGAGGAGGACACCCTCCAAAATATCCACATTGTTAAAAACACTATCATAACTAAGTTTGAAAAGAAAATGTGTAGCGATAGTGAGATTGAGAATAAGAGAAAGTTGGATTACTAGAAAGAAATCATTAACTTCAAATTAAAAGGTCAAAACTATCTCTCCATTGTTGCTAGCACAAGAAAGAAAATAAATATTGCAAAGATAAGAACAAATTCCCATGAGATTCATAGCAAAACAGGGCATTGGACAAGAATATTTTAGCGATAGTGAGATTAAGTATAAGTGAAAGTTGAATTACTACAAAGAAATCATTAACTTCAAATTAAAAGGTCAAAACTATCTCTCCATTGTTGCTAGCACAAGAAAGAAAATAAATATTGCAAAGATAAGAACAAATTCCCATGAAATTCATAACAAAACAGGGCATTGGACAAGAATATTTTAGCTAGGCATTGATCCATACATATTCTATTCTAATGCTCCACGTATATTGCATTCCTTGATTTTGTAAAATTGATGACTTGTTAGGCTGTTTAGTTCAGCTGGTGACATTTTTTTAATCTCTGAGATTGTGAAGTACTTCAATGAGGCTTTTTGTTTGTTTACACAACAGAACTGGTTGCATGCAGGTGAAGGTGGGTGGTAGCATAGCATATGTGGCACAGTCTGCTTGGATACAGAATGGTACCATTCGAGATAACATCTTATTCGGAAAAGAGTTGGACCATGTTAAATATAAGAATACTCTCAAGGTATGTGCACTAGAAAATGATCTATGTCAGATGACATATGGTGATAAAACTGAAATCGGAGAAAGAGGTATCAATTTGAGTGGTGGACAAAAGCAGCGTGTCCAGTTAGCGAGAGCTTATTATCAGAGTGCAGATATATACGTTCTCGATGATATTTTCAGTGCTTTAGATGCCCATACGGGAAGTTATCTATTCAAAGTAAGTATGTTTTAGAAGACGAATTTGGCTACGGTTTTGTCTTTTGTTCAAAAGGAAATGAGAATTTTAACATTGAAGTGATTTTTGTCGGGGATTCTAAAATGTGTTGCATACAATTCTTCTTTGTAATGGATATCATGATCTGAATACGTTCCCCCACTGTGCTTAATCTTAAACACTTTTATTCGTGGGATTTTATTAGGAAAACTGTCAATACTTTTTTTTGTTTCCTCTGTTTTGTCATTGTGTGCTGACCCGTATTACTGAGATCTTTCGCATGCCTTGGATACAGGTCCACTTAGTCCCTTAGTGTGATACATTGTCTTTTTCGCAGAGCTATTTTTTATTTTCAATAGTCTGAATATGATATTGTGATCCATTGGTCATGTTTTCTTTTGAGGCTTTTTTAAGTTGCCATAGGCTGTATATGATCATGTCAAAAATATGTTACAAAATTGCTCAAAAAGGTAAATGCACGGAGTTCAGGAGGTTAAACCTAGCACTGCTGCAAGTACAGATGTCTCAGTGTTTAACATTTCTGTGAAATTTACTGTACATGCGT
Source organism: Picea sitchensis (assembly GCA_010110895.2). Taxonomy (NCBI): domain Eukaryota; kingdom Viridiplantae; phylum Streptophyta; class Pinopsida; order Pinales; family Pinaceae; genus Picea; species Picea sitchensis. The sequence continues at coordinate 10,437 of SNQJ01S0186366.1, read as the reverse complement.
GGTGAAAAGGGTGTGTGGTCTTCTCAACAGATTCATACAGAAAAATTGAATGATTCTGAAGAATATTTTGGTGCTTTGCTTGTTAAATTTTTTATTTGATATATGATATTATCAAGGGAAACTAAAATACATTCAATTCAACCAACAAGCTGAAAATTCTTATACCTCAAAAGTCCCCAAGAAAGGTGTTACCAATCATATCATATTGCATATGAGGGGTGATATCATCACATTTCATAACTTTGCAGGATGATATTTCCATGAGGTCTTGGCTTGACTTGAAGATGGTGTTGCTTGATTGGCTTAGTTGAAGGAGACTCATTTCTCCTTGTGGTGGATTGTCTTGGTACTTAGTTTTTTTTTATTCATGGTGGTATATTTTGGTTGATGAAGCTTTGGAGTCAGGAGTTGGTGGTTTCACTTGATACCTTGATTGACAGATGTGAGATGCTCTTTGGTGTTATGGTATATCATTGAATAATATTGTTTGTGGTTAGCCTAACCTAACACTCATACATGGTTTTCTTTCATTATGACTTTAATTTATGATGAGTTATACTAAAAGTTAAAACATACAACTTTTATTACCATGGTACAAAACCTTTATGAAGTACACCCTCATTGACACATATGTGGAGGCAATTTATTATTATTTTATATGCCAATGAGCCATCCCCTCTATTCATCCATTAATCCTTTGTGGAGGCAATTAACTTGTTATGAGCTACTCCCTTTTATTTCATGTATTAACCCTTCACTGTATACCATGGTGAAGGCTCATTGTTAAAAAGTTATTTCATGTTAAGAGGATCGTTCCCTTTATTCATCATGGCAATGTTACCTAGACTTTATTTTCCCCATGTGCATAAAAGAGGGCACTCATGTTCATGAAGGATATATTATTATATCATTATGTAAGGGGGCTTTCTCATGTTGAGTTTCAAAGCCTGGATATATTATTATATCATTATGTAAGGGGGCTTTCTCATGTTGAGTTTCAAAGCATTATGTAATAGAGGGGTATCACACAATATATTTGAGGGGTCCGTGAGTCAACCTTGGCATGGATTAAACAATTGAGGGGACCGCCTACTTCCGTGAAGCCGTGGCACTTTCTATTGGATGAGTTGTGGGTCATGGAGTTCTCATTTACCTTGGGAAATGGGTGCCATACCACTCATATGAATGGAGTTGTTTCAACATAGAAACATAGAAGATTCGAGCTCATGAATTATCGGGTTGCCATTTTACTCTTTAAACATTTCACATAACATATTATGAGCAATGGGTTAGGTCATAGTTAATGGTGGAGAGTGTGTGTTTCCTTTTAAAAGGTTACATGTTCAAATCCAGATATGTATACCTCTGTAGACTTTACCAGTAAACACTGAGATAATATTCATTGGATGTACTTGGGATGCAACCACCTTTTATGCCAATTTCACATTGCATTGACCAAATTGTGGGGAATAGTCATATTTTTATATAGAGTTGGACGTTGTAATGTCCCCCACCTCTTGATGAAGAGGTCTGGAGAGACTCAGTAGTCTAGCTATCCCCACTAGACTATAGTCTCATGCATCATGGGGACAAAGTCAACCAGAAGTCACTTCCTAAGCACAACGTTATATCACTGAGTTGACTTTGTGTGAAAAAGGGTAACTCAACGAAAGAAAAGAAAAGGTGGAGTTAAGCTAGGAGTTAACCCTAGGGGTTAACTAACTCAACAAAAGAATAGACTGGAGGTATAAAAGAAAGGAATGACGCACTTCTAAGGCATTATGAATTATTATCATTTTGCATTTGGGCTCTTGAGCACAAGCAATTTTGAGGGTTTTGTGACTAAAACCCTAGAGATCAACTCGGTAGTGAAAGAACCCTAGAGATCAACTCGGTGGTGAAAGATCCCACCTTTCTTGATCCAAGCTTGGTCCCGGAGGTGCAACAATCCTCCCACACCATTCTACAGTGTTACAAGGGTCAGATCTATTGGTAGAGGCATACTAGTGCGCAACCTAAGGGAGTTTCCAGTAGGAGGGCGCACCACCTTGTGAAGAACAGTTCGATCTGAAGTAAGGAGGGAGATTTTGGGCAAAGGAACATCTGGGTTTTCTTCGTATGGTCCAGGGCATCATTTCTAGTCTATTCAGGAGGAGGTTATCCCTACAAAGTATTTCCTAGATCTTGGCATGAGTTGGAGGAGAGAGGGGTGCACTGCAGAAGGAGGTTTTCATCATTTGGTGGCCCAGATCTTTATAAATCATCTTGAGACTTCACCAGTGGGATTGCATTGGCCCAATCTATCATTCTGGTGATTTTTGTAGCAGTTGGAGGCCTCTATAGGTGAGGCCGAAATATTGGAGATTCAGTCAACCAGGGGGCACAAACCAGTTGAGGGTTTGCTCATTCAGAGAGCCCGAACTTCACTTTTCAGTATGAGACTTCACCAGGAGGGTTCTAGGAGCCCATTCTACATTCCGAGAGAGTTTTGTGGAATTTGGAGCACATGAAGAGGAGGGACGAAACCTAGGAGGTCCACAGCTACCAGGGCAGTGCAAAACTCAGCCAATTTGGAGGGTGTGGCATTTTATTGGACCAGGGTTTCATCTACTCTGTCTTCCCTTACAGCTATTGGCCTTTGGAGGCTTGGATCTTCTCTTCAGAGGGCCTTTGAAAGGCTATTATCATTGTATTGGCTATTATTGTAGCAAATGTCATCTCATTTTGGTTATTATTGTTGCAGGATCTATCTACTATCTAAATAAAGGTTAGATCTAACATTATTGGCTCTATATTGGTGTTCTTTATTGTATCTTGTCTTGTTTATGGTATATGCTTCAGATTTGTTACTTCATTGCTTTAATCATCATCATATAAACCTTAATGCACAACTCCATGAGTAAACCGGCAAACACATAACCAAACACAAACAAACAATGAGCAGTTAATGTTCCAAATAAAAAAAATTAGCTTGGAAACATTACAGAGGTGATACCAAGCCGCCCAACTACACCGGTTGATATTTCATTTCATTGGTGGGATGGGTCGAAGTTGAGCCATTTTATGAAACCGTTCATATTGCCAAGCTTATATTGGATGGGGCTGTCCCCTCCACTCAACAATAGAGTACATTGTTGATCATTATTATGAGGAAGTTTTCTCTGATTGATACGCCTTGTATATTTGACATATTTCATCTTTAGTGAAGCGATCTCCTTAGATCATGTTATGTGGACATTGTGGAGGAGGTTGGTACTTGGGAGGAGTTATTTGGAATAGTCAAACTTATTCATGATTCACTTATCATAAGAGTGGGTTATATTATTATATTGTTTTCTTTGGGGAGGATGTATAATTTATTGTTTCTTTTAGGAGAGGAGGGTGATCCATGTTGAGTTAATGAGTCATTTTATTTGTTTTAGATTTACTTGTTGTTAATAATGTTGTTATATTTCAAAGGTTTATTTTAATGACCAAATAATATTAGTTGAGTGATTTGTAGAAAGATTGTTGAGCTGATTTTAGGAGCTGTTCACATTATCCATATTGGGTTATTGGGTTAATGAGTCTTTTGATTTGTTATAGATTTAATGGGTTATTGGGTTAATGAGTCTTTTGATTTGTTATAGATTTAATGGCCAAATAATATTAGTTGAGTGATTTGTAGAGAGATTGTTTAGCTGATTTTAGGAGCTGATTGTTCACACTATCCATAGTGGGTTATTGGGTTAATGAGTCTTTTGATTTGTTATAGATTTATTTGTTGTTAATGTTATTATATTTCAAAGGTTTATTTTTAGGGTGAGATAAGAGTGACTTCAGGAGTTGATAGTTTCTGCGATAGCTCTTAGACATGTATAAATGTTTGTTATAGATTTATTTGTTGTTAATGTTATTATATTTCAAAGGTTTATTTCGAGGGTGAGATAAGAGTGACTTCAGGAGTTATAGTTTCTGCGATAGCTCTTAGACATGTATAAATTTTTGTTGATAATGAAACTGTTTGAGCTGATGTGCGTAACTGTCCGATCTTTATGCTGTTTTTTTTTTCTAACCCAGTTATCATCACTCATTGCTATCTTGTCTGGAAACTGAAGTTCCACAATAAGACAAAGCGTCTTTCCATTGCGTAGATCAAATCCGCATCGCTCTTCTCACAAGATAAGGACGCATTGCATTGGCACGTTTTTGTTTTCTGAAGAGCTTGAATTTTTCCTTTATTATCTGTTTACCTTCAGGGTTTGGAGAGGAAGACAAAACGAGCTGAGGCGCAGACCTACAGCACGCAATTTGCAGTTTAGCTCGTGCTTCGGTGTACGGATGCAGTTCTCCTGCACGCAGTCGTGGAGAGGCAGATTGAGAAAGAGACACCAAGGCATTTCGTTGCTCTTCACCAATGCTCCCCAGGTCTAGAGAACCCCCGACTAATCGAACACCATGAAATATTCATTCTGACGAACGATATTTTCAACAACCTGAGAGCGATATCGGACAGGCAAGAGTGTTTGGTGAACGACAGGACTCAAACCTGCACGGGCAGAGAAGATGGCGTGGCGCCGTCTGTGGCCTAGCATTAGTACATTCAGACGTGGCACGGTGAAGCACCCACGATTTATCCGTTTTCCACAGAACCCTCGAGATTTACATGTTCCGCATTGACAGTTGGAATTGCTCGAATAAGTGTGGCAGGGTTTTGAAGATCTACAACATCTCATCCTTGTTACAATTTTGAACAACTCGTTTTTCTTCCCACTTCTGTTTATTATTCTTTGTCTATATTACTCTGTTGGCAGCGTTGTTTGAATGGAAGACTTGGCTTTGGTTTCTTGTAACTTAATTGAAAATAGTGCAAGAAAATTATTTGTAAAATGTTTTTTATATTTCTCACATATAGTGTAAAATGATTATAATACATTTCATTAAGGGATTCACGAAGAATTTCAGAGTTGTAATAGGGTTTATCCCTGATTTCAATTGCGTTGTGATGCATTTTTGTACTTTGGAAATTAATAAAAGGATATTTTTTATGGTGGTTGAGTTATGATTTTGGAATAGTTGTTCTCGTCCCTGGTTGAAATGGGACAATGTGTGTTGTATTTGCGTGCTTTCATGGCAACAAGTAATAGTGCTACCAAAGCTCACCAACATAAACTATTTCTATTAGAGCAAAATAATGCAACCTGTTGATCGCCTGTTCAACTAGGGGGTCAACTCTATGTACCACGAAGATATGTATCAACAGATGCAAATAAGTCGAAGACTATTTGGTTCTACGGGACAATTTTTGCTCCAACACACAGTTTTGTAAGCAGGCTTTCCGCACCCCTGCGTGGGTTTATAATGTAATAGGTCTACATGGATCATAGTTAGGTCAGTTACCTTAGGATTTCTTCATTAGGAGAGTTCTTTTCACTTAGTATTTTTTATTCTCAGGAAGTTAATTTGGTCTAACCAGCCTTATTGATTTCCCTTGAGTTTTTCACTCCCACTAGCAATAAATCCTCCAAAGTGGTGAAAGGTGTTTTAATGAAGTCATTCTTTGGTAGCTAGTGTTTAGAAACGATGTAAATGACCATGTAAGACACCACACAAAGTTTCGTGATTTTTAGTCGAGTCTAGATAGGTTTTTTTTAATTAATTAATTTTTCCTAAGGTTGGGAATTAAATTAATTAATTCTAGATAGTTAATGTAAAACTTAGGTCCCTGGGCTTTTGATAGGGGTATTTGTACTCAAAAGAAATGTAATGAGATCCTCTACACCCTTGGACCAAGTTTCAACTCAATCAGACAAGTTTTGTTAGGGTTTTGTCCACTTAGGAGTCTTAGTCAGATAAAAACAATTTTAATTACTAAACCCAAGACATGGGAAAATGTCATTTTTGTAATAATTGATCAAATAAGGTAAAGTAAATGTGACAATTGATGAGAGGGACCCCATCTAACCTATCCCTACCCTTTCCTAACCTTTACTTACCCATTTACCCACTTCTTTAATTAAATCTACCTTGGGATTTGCGCCTCTCTTGGGGAATGTGTCCCCACTCCTTGGATTTATTTGAAAACTCTTTTGAGAGTGGTTTATGGGCCCCTCCTCATGAGGTGTGCCCTCTCTCTACCCCCCACGTCACTCTTAGCAGTGTGGTCACACACTCATGCCACACTCCTCCCTCAAGCCTCACACATTTGCTTTGGAGTTGCGCCTTTCCCTTAAAGGAAATGGAAACATATGCCTTCCTTCTTGATAAAGTGGAAACATCCAAGCTTTAAAGTGGAAGTTGCTTTGAAGGAAAGCGTGGGTCATCTCTTCAACCAATGCGCATCTTTCATGGTGCCACTTCACCTCACAACTCACCTCACATTCCATTTCTCTTCAACCTAAAAGCTCACGCCCTCATTGGTTGAAGTTCTCCATGAGTTGTCTCTTCCCTTGGATTTTTGACAAATGTTGAAGATCCAAGAGGGGTCTCCTTAGCCTCTCATGCTATTTAAGAGACCTCTCACTCCCTCATTATTCACCATTCTTCACATTATTGTTATGCTACCAAATTCTCCATGTCTCCCTCTCTCTCTCTCACTTTTGTCATCTTGCTTCACTGGTTTTGTTCTTGAATAGCTTGGAGCAACTTTGTTGCTACAACCTCTTCCCATTGGATAATAAAGGAATAGCTTTGGAGGAACTATGGCGTTCAAGATTTTTCTGGATGTGCCACTTATTTATGAGGTGATATTGCTCATTGCTTTCAATATTTTTGTGATCATTAAGTAGCATTGCTAAAGTAAAACTGTGTTTGCTTGGCTAGGTGAAGTAAAACTTTGTTTGCTTGCCTATATGCATTGTGTCCATTTTTAATACTAACTTTGTTGTATTATTGATGCATGCAGTCCATTGTTTACTTTTGTTTCACAGTTTATTGGAAGTTTTGCAGGTTATCTCGAAGGAGTTATTGGGATAGGTTCAAGGACGAATCTACCCTCATCTTCACTAAAACTTCATTAGCATTTTCTGTTCTTCTTCCTCCTTCTATCACATTCAAATTTTGGTATCTAACTTGCTTAGATAGGTCAATAATTTCATAAGTATTTCTGGTTTTTAGATATGGGAAACTTCTGTTGAAAAACAAAAAAATTCCTTAACTTGTTGAGTGTGTTGCAACACAAATCAGCAAGCAATAGCTTGCTGATTTTTGCAGGTTCTCGCCAGGCTAAGGGTACATGTTGCCCAAATTTCAAGCACAACACACCTTTCCGGTTCTCCTTTCAAGAGTGGTAACGATTTCTTCTTCTTCTATTCATCTAATCACTGTAAGCAAGCCCAAAGGAGTGTACCCAAGTGGCTTGCCTTCCTCATTTCAGTTTTGGCTTTGCATGTCTTAGATTAGTTTTCTTTTCGGTTTTTCTTGCATAACTTAACTAGTTTAGTTGATGATATCTACATGCATGCGTAAAAGATAAAATAATCTAGAGTAGATCTCACACCTAAATGCTAGTTTAGAGCCCGTGGAGGCTTAGTTAAATCTTTACTTTCTGTTGCATGCAAGTCTTTAATTTCTTAAATCTTTATCTTACACACATGCATGCACATACCGGTTACATAATCTCTTGAGTTATCGTCATTTACATTCCGCAAGTTATTTCCATTGCTTTATGTTTCACATGCAATAATCTCACTAAAGCATTTAACTTGCAATCTTGTCCTTTAAAGGCTTCAACCTTCACAATCGTCATTTTCAGTTTCACAAGCATTTTTAGTTCTTAACATTTACATGCAAAAACTTCACAACTTAAGGACTTAACTTGCAATTTCACTGTTTAAGAGTTCACACTCATATCTTTCGATTTTAGTATTTTGACACTTTTTGTATCTTTCGATTTTAGTATTTTGACACTTTTTGAGCAAGCTACAAGCACTCAAACGCACTGCAACATTTAGCTCATAGTTTAATAATTAATTTATTAGACTTAATAGGACACCATTACCAACCATCTTCGCCATTTAAAACGGGGTCGGAGGAAGGCAACAGAAGGTGCTAGGCTGGGGACGGTCTCACGACACGTGGCTCCTTTCCAGGAGTACTCTGATCTTAGGACTGACCTGTGGAGCTAGGGTGGGCTTCGTTGCCTAACTTCTTGAGCATCCAACAATCACTTGGTAATTGGGGGAGGAAAGTTTTGGGTTGACACTTAGATAGGATTAAAATAAATCTCACTTAATCACTTAACTTAATCCTTGGTATACAACATTGGCAATCTACATTTTACACTTGCAAGCATACGGATCTCATATTTATATTCACATGCAAGTCTTTTATGTGTTGTAGAATAATTCGCTACGTGGTTATATCTCTTATCTGGAACACTTTATATTTTCAAGCTTTTCATCTTTCTTGTGTTCCTGCATTTGTGGTGTGATCCTTCAAGAAGTGCGCATCCACTTGGAGGCATTCTCTTGATTGGGTTTTGAGTGCTTTGCGTCTTTATGCCATTGATAAACAATTCAATAGAGTAAGATCTGTTGTGAGCATGCTTGGCTTGATGTGTTGATGTGTGTATCATCTTGAGTAATCTTCTTTTCCTGCACATTCAAGCACTTGTTAATATATTGTATATCTTGTATCTAGTTTAGTTTAGTTTTGTATATCTAACATATTCTTTGTATCTAGTTGTATCTATCTCGTTGTAATATTTGCAATCTTGTAATTATCTTGTAACGAATCTCCCTTAACTTAGTTGACCCCTTGCCCAATCTTAGGCACTAGTCTTAGTTGCCCTGGGAAAAGGTCCTGACTGTCATACTTAAACATTGCATCGTGCATTTGCTTCTTAACATCATAGGCTAGATTCCCCCTGATCTTTTAACTAATTAAAACCAACTCCTAGAACATTAAACTCTTAATCTCATCTAGTAACTAGGGTCTACCCCCCTTGGCTTCCCTAGGAGTTAGCCTAGATGGAAGAGGTTCAAGTCAAAGTGACAACGTGGACTTTGAACCTAGGCATTATGCTTCCGAGGACACACTAAGTGAGCATGACTTAGCTCACGTCTGCAAGTGTGTATAAGGACGACAACACAACCCATATTCATGACTAAAGATTTATGAGATATTGCAACAAATGAGTATGAATTTCCTTCTGATGAAGATTGTAAAGCGTTGGATGTTGTAGGACATAAATATTTGAAGGAACTCATAAAAAAGGATAATGAAACACTTTCTTTGACAGGTAGCGTAGATGATGAATCCATCTTTCCAAGAGTCAGTGCCACGAAATCATCTAAACAAGCATGGAACATTTTAAAAAACACATATGACTGTGCAACAGTGGCCAAATTGGAAACATTAAGGAGCAGATTTGAAAATGCCAAGATGAATGCTAATTGTTATCGCTCAGTTTGTATTTAAGGTCACAGGCTATTGGATAAGGGTCAAACTGGCGTAACATGGACCTACCCCACCCAATGTCACCACAATGGGGAGGTCCTTTCTATTTAGGGTGGCTAGGCCCAAGGGAGACGTCCCTGGCAATATGGGGTTTGAAAGGAAAAGGCTCAAAAGATTAAGGCTAGTTTCCTCTTCACAGATTACCGCCCAGAAGATAGTCAAGTAAAGAATAACCACAGAAAAGGCACCTGCTTGCGAGACAAGACAACAATGGAACTAGTACATGCAATAATGGTTAATACTTCATAAATCAATGACTATCAAAATTTAATGTATATGAGCATGTATAGCAGTAAATATTGACGAAGTCAATGTTTGCAATAATGACAATGGCAATATAATGTTGTCAATAAACACTAGAACAATATAGCATCTAATGAAAATAATCAATCCTTGAATTAAATCAATGCATTAAATATCATTAGTTTCTCATATGCAATAGGTTGTTGCGTCAATATGATGTCAGCTTTCTTTAGGGTTAGTATGATTTTGTTCAATAGGCAATGTAATAGACAAAGAAGGTCAATGTTTTGCTAATTAGCCAATGAAAATTATCAATTCATCAATATCTATCACAAGATGACCAAGCCAACAGTGTTTTCTATCAACAATAGCTCAAATAAGGCATGACGTCATCATTAATTGCTAGGTTAGTAGGGTTGCTGCGTCAAGTATGATGTCAGTCCTAGTTAGAGACGTTAGGGTTAGTTAGGGTTTCAAAATTTGAGAGTTTGAAAGATGATTTTGCACAATAAGCTCAACGTTGGAAAGAATACCAGTGCCTTAGGGTAATATGGAGTCAAAAGTAAGGGCAAAATTTCAGGAGGATCAAAATTTAAAGACTAGAAGGTTAGGTTCTATGGTGTTGCAATGGCAGGGCCCTAGAATCAAAAGCCTAAGGGAAGGAGGCTCATTCCAGTGTTGCTTAAGCAAGGCCTCATGCTCCTTCCTCTTTCTCTAAAAACTCTTGGCAAAACGGCTAGCTTCAAAGCACAGATC
>SNQJ01S0186365.1:0-18608 GCA_010110895.2 Picea sitchensis | reverse complement strand
AAATACTTCATGGGGTATAGACACGGCTAAAAGAAAAGGACCTCTGCATCAAGAAGATAATCAGGCTCCACAACCAACAGTGTAGTGCATTCAAATAAACTTAAGAAATCAAGACATGCAAAATCTTGTCTAGTACAACTAGAAACAAGAACAAAAAGAAAAGTATATGATTTTATTTCTAATAGTGAGTTCAGTTTAGGTGGTCAAAACAGAAAGATAAATCTCAATATTGTATTGTTAGGGTATTATGATATAATTATTGGAATGGACTGGTTAGAAAGTGGCGCACACCCCGACCCTTAGGCCGATATCCACACAGGATCATTCTTCTTTGGATCCCCGAAACCGAAATGGTTCTTTAGGGCCCTCACTGGAACCCTATGAATCCAATCCATAGGTCCTTTGGAAACCCCACCTGTGCGAACAAGCACTAGGTGTGATCTTCTCCTCCATGTGACCACGATGTTGTGGATATATCAGGATTTTGGTAATCGAGAGTTCATGATGTGACGACCCAAACTCCTGGTCACTCTACTCCTCGAATTCATGAAATGGCTCAATGCCGAAATGGGCTCAGATATTTTCTTAACTTCACAAACGTGAGTTCACAATGCAGTGACTCCTTCACTCTTGTCGCCTCCTCTACTTTCCGATCCTCGAAATGCCGAAATGTCAAAATGGTCTCAACAACTTTGGATCATGCTATTCCTATGAATTTCTTTCGATGTTTCACGATTTCACGAGTTGGGACTTCATGTCTCCCGACTCCTGGCCTCTCGACCACCTGAGTCCCGAAATGTCAAAATCTACTCGACCACGACCCACTTTTTAGGATTTCAAAATTCACGATTCCGTTACTCCATCATCAGATGGTTCTTGGTCATTCGATCTCCCAGACCCTGAAATTCCGAAATACCGAAATCCAAAATGGCTGCTTCCTCCGAGACCAAAACCCTACTCCAGAGGCACATCATGTTTCGTGAATTTGGGGTTTTCAACCCAGAGTATCCCGACTCCTTGTCATTGGAATTGACGAAATGCCGAATTCTGAAATGAACACCACACCAAAGGGTTTCAACGGCTCCTGATATTTTCGGGATTTTCTGAACCAGGAGTTCATAATGCAGTGACCCTAAAATCACAACATCCTCTACTTCTTGAAACATGAAATGTCGGAATGATGAAAAGACACTCAGAATTAATCTTCTCACAAATCTTTGAGATTCGACGGTCCATGGGATTTTTGACACTTCTCCACGAAGTGTTCCCGCCGTTCATTTCATCTCCTCTCCTACGCAATCTCTCAGAGGTTGAACTCTATGAACCTTCCTCCAGATTTGATGGATATCAATCCTTTTCACTAGATCTTATGGCCTAGATATGTTTCTCTTCCTTATGCTTTCTCCTCCTGTTGTCTGGACGTGAAACTTCAACGGTCTAGATCTTGTCTCTCCAGTGGATCTAACGGTAGCTATGCTCTACCTTGAGCACTCACTTCTTCCTTTTCCTTGGAAGATTTTGAAAGTTTCAAAGGTCTCAACCTTTGCTTCCTCTATGATCTAAATTATTTTGGATATCGCCTATGTTCTAGGAATGCTATCCCTCCTGAGCTTCATCAACTAGAAAACCTCGAAGGGTTTCTCGACCTTCTACTCACTCTACTGATACTCGGTGTGCTAAGGCACTATCCTTCCTGAGATTCTCAAACTATGAACCCTCCAAAGGGTTTTCTTGGCCTCTGTGACTCCTTACAGGGTCCTTTCACACAACTACACTATCCATCCTGAACTTTTCCTGCTTGAACCTCTAAGAGATTCTCCCTTCTGCGTCCTCAAACATAAATCTAGTGTCCTCCTGATGATATTCTACTCAAGCCCTCCTTGTTGAGATTAACAAAGTATTCAGTAACTATGTAAGTGTCTCTCCTTGACACTTCTCTTCTGTCTGAACTCGAAATAGTTCCTTCTGTGAACCCTTGCACCAACTCAATTCCCACCTGGCAGGGTTCTCCAGAACCCTCAGTGATTTTGTCTTCTCTCTTTCTGAAGTTGAAATAGAGTTCTCCTATGCTCTCTATGCACTTTCTCAATGCCCTCCTGGTAGAGCTCTCACAGAATCTTTAGTGATTCTGTCTTCTTACTGAAATTAGAATAGAGTTCCTTCCTCAATGCATCTTGTGCATCTGCTCCATGCCCTCCTAGCAGAGCCTTTACAGAATTCTTAGCAAATCTTATTCTTCCCTCTCTCTGTGCTCTCCTTTGCACATTTCTTCTGTCAGGGTGTTCAACAAAATTGAGGATTCTTCCGTGAGTTAATGACTTTAGCTTGTGCACCCTCCTGACACATTTCTGTCTGAAATTCCACAGAATTCAGAAGTGCACTCTTTGCATTGGCTTATAGAACCCACATTGTTATGTCATGCAACCTCTTGCATGAAGCCTCAAAGAACCCAAACCTGAAATCAAACAAATCATAGATAGGAAATCTATCTATCCCTACAGATGGAACTTAACATACATCTATAGCATATCATAAACGCATAAAGACATTCATCAACATACATAGAATAACATGCAGGAAAAACTACTGTATTTGTATTAACATGAGATGTCTTTTTACAATGTGAGCTNTATCTATCCCTACAGATGGAACTTAACATACATCTATAGCATATCATAAACGCATAAAGACATTCATCAACATACATAGAATAACATGCAGGAAAAACTACTGTATTTGTATTAACATGAGATGTCTTTTTACAATGTGAGCTCAGACTGCAATAGAGTCTCAGATCTCCTCTCCTATCTCTCTATTCTCTCTATGCCTCTTCTCTTCAGTCTAAATCTTAATCCTCTCTTCCCTGCCTCTCTGACTAAGTGAAAAACAAAAGAAGATCTTTTTACAAATGGGGGCTCCTCGAGAACTTCCCTCCATCCTTACCAACTCTCATTAATTTTACATTCAGTTTCATTGAATGGCTGTCTAGTCCGAATTAGATCTAGATCTCAGCCTTACAACCAATTAAGGCACCCTGTATCTAAATCTTGCGCACATGCATGGATTTTGGCTCTACTAGCCTTACAACCATTAAATAAATTTTCAAAATTCAAAATTGGAAAGTGAGAGGTTTGCACCCCTCCTCTCCATTGAACACACACTTTGATGTGTTGGCTAGATGGTGCATAGCTAGCTTGGAGCGATGCTTCTGCATCATACTCCTCTGCTGCAAAAACCATGAGATCCTGCTCATGAGATTCCCAGCACCGCTGTTGAAATCCACCTAGATCCCAAACAATTCTCTGGAGTTGTCCATCTGCTCCACTGTTGTTGTTGCTTCTACTATTGCCCTACTACTATGGGAGGTTCTCCTCTGCTCAGCGTCTCCTCACTGGTAGTTTCTACTGCTGACCTCAACATTGGCCTTCTAATATCCTCAAGTATCTCATCCATCTTCTCCAGTGACTGGTTCTCTCTATGCAGTCTTCCCGGCTGCATTTCTTCCCTACAAGTGGGTAGATCAACTAGATATCCCATGTTATCTTCTTCCTCTGTGGCCTCAACTTGCCACCCTGCTGCAAAATTCAGCTTTGCAGCCTGATCATTGAGTCTCTACTCAGCTTCCCCTTCTGACAGCTTTGCCTCTGCCAACTCTCCTTATGCTGGTTGAATTCCAGCCTCCTCTAGCTACTCCTCAGACTGGATTTTCCCTTCATCTTTTGTTGCCTACCTTAGCATTGCAGCGATCATAATCAACTGTTCAACTCCCTGGCTGAAAATTTCGAGCCATTCCTCGGAATTATCCTCTGCTGACATCAACATGAATTTCTGTTCATGGCAGTCATCCACTGGTTCTGGATGATTCAACCAATCCTGCAGCATCTCTAGCTCCTTATCCCAAGGAGTGAGCATATCAAGTGTGTTCTCCTATTCTTCTCCTTGGGTATCTTTTGACATCTGCTCCATCTCTTTGATAGTCACAACTAGTTTTCGTTCTACTTTTGTTGCGTTGGCAACACACACACTGGCCTCAACTGGGCTATATGGAAGGAATACCTTTATCCCTCCAATCATCAGAATGCTCTTTTGATCTTCCTTCTGGATGGTGCAAGTTTTTAACTTGTCATCATATTCATTCACATGGTCTTCAAAACCACATGAATCTTCACTTCTCAACACTCCTTGTTGACTTGAACTCACTCATGAGTCCCTGAGACTTTCAAATAGTCTCACTTCTTTTCCCTTGCTCTCCTGGCAATATGGGATTTCCTCAGTGCCCTCCTGGTAGTCTATGAGATCCTCCAACGATCTCATATCATTTCCCTTCTAGCAATCTGAATTTTTTGTTCTGCACTCATGGAAATATATGAGATCTTCAATTGATCTCTTTTTATTTCCCACCTGGCAATTCAAAAGTTCACCTCTGCCCACCTAGTAGTTTACTAGATCTTCCAGTGATCTCTCCTCCTCATCATCACTGAGATTTCTCCCAGCTTCTGGTTAACAAGCATGAACCATCTCCTCTTCATCTCTGAGCCTTTCCACATACCTCAACCACCTCCTCAACAACCTTTGTTGTTTTTTGGCCAACAATTTCTTTAATGGCCACTTTGCTTTCCTCCTCAGAGGCCATTCATACACCCAATGTGTCTTTGCATTCTGTTACACCCGTAGTGCAAGCTCTTCCATCCTCTCCCTTATTTGAGCAAGTTCCAGATCCATCTCTAGATTTCTCTTCTACTTATGGTCTTCCCTGTGACCAGGCCCATGGCCTTCAATAGCCATCTTCCTATTCCTGTCTGCCTTCCTGACAAACTTGTTGCTTTCACTCTACAACCGTGAGTGCTTCCAGCATCTCCTACAGTCCTCTTAACTATTTATTGACTGTTGCACACCTACGAACAATCACCACAAATATTCAACACTTTGTATTCTTCTTCTTTTGTCTGTAAGAAAAGATCGGCACTCCCTGCCTCTGTCACCTACAGAAGTTAAATCCTACTCTGATACCACTTGATGGTGTGTATCATAGTATTTTCTTTATCTATTTTGCCTCCCTCTTCGTGCAGTCTACAGATAGAAAGTGGCTCTGATACCACTTGATGGTGTGTATCAGAGTATTTTCTTTATCTACTCTGCCTCCCTCTACCCACAATCTTCAGATAGAAAGTGTCTTTGATACCACTTGGCCCAGACCCCTAAACCTTAGGCCGAGATCCACACAGGATCATTCTTCTTTGGATCCGCAAAATTGAAAGAGTTCTTTAGGGCCCTCACTAGAACCCCAGGAATCCGATCCACAGGTCCTTCAGGAACCTCACCTGTACAAACAAGCACTAAGTGCGAGCTTCTCCTCCATGTGACCATGATGTTGTGGCTATATCAGGATTTCAGTAATCAGGATTTCATGATGCGACGACCCAAACCCCTGGTCACTCTACTTCCTGAATTCCCAAAATGGCTCAATGTTGAAATGGGCTCAGATATTTTCTGGACTTCGAGAACCAAGAGTTCACGATGTAGTGACTCCTTCACTCTTTTCGCCTCCTCTACTTCCTAATCCCAAAATCCTGAAATGTTGAAATAGACTCAACGACTTTGGCTCGTGCTATTCCTACGAATTGATTTCGAGGTTTCCTGATTTCGCGAGTCGGGACTTCACATCTCTCGATGCCTAGCCTCTCGACCACTCAGGTCCCAAAATGATGAAATCTACTCGACCACGGCCCACTTATGTATATTTTAGAATTCACAATTCCGTGACTCCAGCTGCAGAAAGTTCTTGGTCCTTCGATCTCCCAGACCTTGAAATGCCAAAATACTGAAATCTGATATGTATGCTTCCTCCGATACCACAATCCTACTCCAAAGGCATGTCACATTTCACGACTTCGGAGTTTTCAACCCAGAGTGTCCCAACTCCTTGTCATTGGAATTGTCGAAATGCCAAATTCTGAAATGAAGGCCACACCAAACGGTTTCAATGGCTCCTGATATTTTCAGGATTTCTTGAACTGGGAGTTTGCAATGCAGTGACCCCAAAATAAAAACCTCCTCTACTTCCTAAAACCTAAAATGTCAGAATGCCGAAAAGACACTCAACCTTAATCTTATCACAGATCTGTGAGATCCAATGATCCACAGGATTTTCGACACTTCTCCATGAAGTGTTCCCACTATCCATTTTAGCTCCTCTCTTGTGCGATCTCTTAGAGGTTAAACTCTATGTGCCTTCCTCCAAATCCAACATCTATCGGTCCTTTGCACTAGATCTGATGGCCTAGATTTGTTTCTCTTCCTTGTGTTTTCACCCCTTGTTGTCTGGACGTGAAACTTCGACGGTCCATATCTAGTCTCTCCAGTGGATCTAATGGCAGCTCTGCTCTACCTTGAGCATTCCCTTATTCCTTTTCCTTGGAAGATTTTCAAAGTTTCAAAGGCCTCGACCTTTGCTTCCTCTTCGAGCTTGATTCCTTTGGATATCGTCTGCGTTCTAGGAACACTATCCCTCCTGAGATTCGTCGATTGTGAAACCTCGAAGGGTTTCTCAACCTTCTACTTACTCTGCTGATACTCGGTGCACTAAGGTACTATCCTTGCTGAGCTTCTCAAACTTTGAACCCTCCAAAGGGTTTTCTTGGCCTCTGCGACTCCTTGCAGGGTCCTTGCACACAACTATGCTATCTATCCCGAACTTTGCATGCTCGAACCTCTAAGGGATTCACCCTTTTACATCCTCAAAGGGAAATCTGGTGTCCTCCTGACGATCTTATGATCAATCCCTCCTTGTTGAGCTTAACAAAGTATTTAGTAACTCTATAAGTGTCTCTCCTTGACACTTCTCTTCTCTCTGAACTCGAAAGAGTTCCTTCTGTTCACCCTTGCACCAACTCAATGCCCACCTGGAAGGGTTCTCCAGAACCCTCAGTGATTCTGTCTTCTCTCTTTTTGAAATTGAAATATAGTTCTCCTATGCACTCTATACACTTTCTCAATGAACTCCTGATAGAGCTCTCACAGAACCTTTAGTGAGTCTGTCTTCCTACTCAACTCGGAACAGAGTTCCTTCCTCAATGCATCATGTGCATCTTCTCCATGCCCTCCTGGTAGAGCCTTTACGGAATTCTCAACAATTCTACTTCTTCCCTCTCTCTGTGCTCTCCTCTGCACAGTTCTTCTGTCAGGGTGTTCAACAACCATGAGGATTATTCCTTGAGTTAATGACTTCAGCTCGTGCGCCCTCCTAACACGTCTCTGTCTGAAATTCAGTAGAATTTAGAAGTGCACTCCTTGCACTAGCATATAGAACCCGTAGTGTTTTGTCATGAAACCTCTTGCATGAAGCCTCAAATAACCCAAACCTAAAATCAAAGAACTCACATATAAGAAATATATCTATCCCTGCATATGGAACTTAACATACATCTACAACATATCATAAACACATAAAGACATTCATCAACATACATAGAATAACATGCAGGAAAAAATTCTCTGTTTGTATTAACATGAGATGCCTTTTTACAATATGAGCTCAGACTGCAACAGAGTCTCAACTCTCCTCTCCTATCTCTCTGTTCTCTCTATGCCTCTTCTCTTCCTTCTAAATCTCTATCCTCTCTTCCCTGCCTATCTGACTAACTGAAAAACAAAAGAAGATATTTTTACAAAAGGGGGCTCCTCGAGCGCTTCCCTCCATCCTCACCAACTCTCATTAATTTTACATTCAATTTCATTGAATTGTTGTCTAGTCTGAATCAGATCTAGATCTCAGCCTTACAACCAAATAAGGCACCCTTTATCTAAAGCCTATGCACATGCATGGATTTTGGCTCTACCATCCTTACAACCATTAAATACATTTTCAAAATTCGAAATTGGAAAGTGAGAGGGCTGCGCCTCTCCTCTCCATTGAACACACACTTTGATGTGTTGGTTGGCTGGCACGTAGCTATCTTGGAGCGATGCTCCTGCATTAGAAAGGCATAAAGAATTTATAGATTCTTATAAAAAATCACTCGATAATAAATACAAAAACAACACTAGTAGGAAAGTACAAGGCATACAAAAACCAGTCTCAGTTAGGAATATTTCAACAATGAAATTTGAGAAATGAATGAGAAAAGGTTGTCATATTTATGATATCCAAGTGAAAAATCTGTTTGAAAAAGAAAATAAACCTAGCTTAGAGGATTTTGTCATCTTGCATGATTTTAGAGATGTTTTTGTTGATGATATACCTGAATTTCCCCCAAGGAGAGAGATAGAATTTCCTATTTATCTGCTTCCGGGTTCAACTCCTATATCTAAGGCATCCTACTGAATGAGTTTACCCAAATTAACAGAATTAAATATTCAACTACAAGAATTGTTGGACAAGGAATACATCTGACCAAGTGTCTTACCATGGGGAGCACCATTCCTTTTTGTTAAAAAGAAAGACAAAACTCTAAGATTATTCATTGATTACAGACAATTAAACAAAATGACTGTTAAGAACAAATATCCCTTACCTAGAATCAATGATTTGTTTGATCAAGTAGGTGGGGAAAAGAGTTTTTCTAAATTGGATTTAAGATCTGGTTATCAGCAGGTTAAAATAAAATATGAGGACATAAGTAAAACAACATTCAGAACAAGATATGGGCATTATGAGTTTTTCGTTATATCGTTTGGTCTCACTAACGCACCAAAAACATTTATGTGTTTAATGAACAACATTTTCAGTCAGTACTTGGTTAAGTTCTTTTTGGTATTTCTTGAAGATGTCCTAGTGTATTCTAAAACAAAAGAACATGAAGAACATCTAAGGATAGTACTGCAAACATTAAGACAACACAAACTGTATGCTAAATTCAACAAGTGTGACTTTTATCAAAAGAAAACACAGTACCTAGTACATGTAATATTTGAAGAAGGTATTGCAGTCAACCCAGAGAAAATAAGAGCCATCATGGAATGGTTGATCCCTATGGATGTAGTGGACATCCAGTAATTCATGGGAATCACCAGATATTACCGTGGATTTATAGAGAGATTCTCCAAGATTGCATACCCTATCACATCTTTACAAAAGAAGGGAACCAAGTTTAATTTGTCACATAAATGTCAGGACAATTTTAATAAGTTAAAGGAATTGTTAAAAAATGCACCCATTTTAAAGGTAGAAGACACGGATAAATACTTCACAGTATGTGTATATGCGAGTAAAGAAGGTTTGGGAAGCGTCCTAACTGAAGAAGGGCACATTATTTTCTATGAATCGGGAAAACTAAAAGAGCACGAAGGAAACTACATCACTCATGACTTCGAATTAGTATTTGTCACCCATGATTTAAAGATGTGGCCAACCTATATAATGGGTAGAAAAATTTTGTTGTTGACTGATAATAGTTGTGTGAAATTTTTGTTTATTCAACTAGACCTAAATGCAAGGCAGGCAAGAGGGATGGCCTTCTTCAGCGAATTTGACTTCGAGGTAAGACCCATCAAGGGTAAGGAAAACAAGGTGGCATATGATTTAAGTTGAAGAGTTTGTGGGTTGTTTGAAATGAACATTAGCATGGTTGAAAGTGACTTTGAGAAAAGGATAAAGGATGCAAGTAATAATGATGAAAATTACATTAAAACAGTGGAATATTTACGAAATAATGAAGAAAATTTAGACATAACATATCTGATTTTGGACAAAAATGGTCTACTAAGATTCAAAAATAGATTCTACATACTAGATTCTGTTGAATTAAAGTTAATAGTTTTGGACGAAGTACACAAGAAACCATATTTCGAGCATCCACGATACCAGAAAATGATAATAACACTAAGGAAGTTATTTTATTGGCCTAATATGAAGGGAGAATTAGCAAAATACCTATCTAAGTGCCAAGATTGTCAAAAAGTGAAAGTTGAACACCAACACCCAGTCGGCCTATTGCAACCTCTACCTGTATTAGAATAGAAATGGGAGACTATATCACTGGATTTTATCACAAGTTTTCCTAGAACTCAAAAACATAATCATTAAATTATGGTTGTAATTGATAATCTTAGTAAGTCTGCACACTTTATTCCTGTAAATTCTACTCTTAAAGCTATTAACATCGTTGAACTATTCATGAAATAAATTTTTAGATTGCATGGTATTCCTAAAATGATGATTTCAGATAGAGACGTAAAGTTCACATCTACATTTTGGAAGGAATTGTTTGGAGGGTTAAATACTAACCAAAATTTCAGCACAAGCTACCATCCACAAATGGATGGGAAGGCCGAATGAACAAAAAAAATCGTCGAAGATATGCTACGAATATACATAATGATGAAAGCAAGTAATTGGGAAGACTACCTCTACTTGGTGGAATTTGCATACAACAATGGTTGGAAGAAATTGACTAAGATGAGCCCCTTCGAAGTAATGTAGGGAATAAAGTGTACAAATCCGATTAGCTAGGATAATCGAGTTGACAGACTCATGGTGGAACAAAAAATTATTCAAGAAATGAAGAGTTCGGTAAGAAAAGTACAACAAAATTTAAAAGAAGCATAGGACAGACAGAAAAGTTACGCAGACCTGAAAAGAAGAAACGAGGAATTCCAAATGGGAGACCATGTTTATTTAAAAGTCAAATCCAAAAGAAGTTCACTAAAGCCAGGGATGATTTTAGGGGCTAAATTTCGCTCATGGGATAATTCTCCATGGTTTTTCCAAAAATGAGATTCGTTATGTTAAAAATGATTCGCCCAAATTCTATAGGATAAAATGATTTTACCTTAAAAATCGCCAAAATTTTATAAAAACTATATAAAATCCTTAGAAATTTGAATATTTTTACAAAAATATCGCCAATTATTTACAATTGGCATATGAAGGATTAGTAATATTCGCCAAGGTTTATACATTTTAAAATAAATTTCCATCCTTAAAATCATCCCTGACTAAAGCTAGGAAATTTTTCCAAGTTGGCACCCAGGTTCTCTAGCTATTTCGAGATCTTAGCTCGAATTGGACCCGTGGCATATGAACTTGCACTTCCTGCAAATCTGAAAATTCATAATGTTTTTCATGTTTCTTTGTTAAAAAATTATGTTCATGATCCTACTCACATGATTGATTGGAACATGGTGTAGGTGGATCCAGAAGGCGAGTTCCAAAAGGAACCTCTGCGCATTCTGGCCATGAGAGAAATAACACTACGGAACAGAGACATCGCCTAGGTAAAAGTGCAATGGAAGCACTTTAGTCCTGAGGAGGCCACTTGGGAATTGGAGGGAGATTTGCAGAAATCTCATCCAACCTTATTTCGAGAAAAGAACGAACACTAAGGACACTGTTGTACTGAAGGGGGAAAGGATGTAACATCCCCCAAAATAAATTATTATTGAAGTTTGAAAAACACTTAGGAATTTATTTTCGCTTTTGGTAAATTATTTCCATTTATGGGAATTACGAATTTCAAATTTATTTAATTTTAATTTATCATTATGACCGTTGGGAAAATATTTGATTTTCCCAACCAACTCTTTGACTATGACACTTGTAAGAATTTTTTTTTTTTATATTTATTGCTGAGAGACAAATGGAACTGTCAGGTTGAAATAAGCTCAACATGACTCCATGAGTGAGGAACATGTTGGAACTGCCTTAGGGATGAATGTTACAAGTGGAAAATCAGAAATTTTTCCATTGGTAGCCCCTGAAAATCAGGGATTTGTAAAGATGAAAAAATTCTCAAGGAGGAAAATAACTAGGCACAAGATGCTTTTGCATATATAGAATATGGGAGGAGGCATAACGTTGCCTAGTATGTTGGGGAAAAATAATATCACTTTTTGTTATGATAACTAATTTCTTAGTGTGAGGCGAGGATAAGATCTTTCTAAAACTAAAGAAGGACTATAGCTAAGGAGGAGTTATGGAGTTCTCCCTCATGGATTCATGGTTAGGCTAGGGGGTGAACGGAGCAAGTAGATTGGTTGTTCTGTTCTTTGTTTCGGTGGAACTTGGTTGTCCCATTTGTGGTATTGGCATTTTGTTCATATATGTACTCCTATATTTTGTTTTTTTGAATTGTTTTACTGGAAAGTGACTAATAAGAATAAAGAAAATTATAGGATGAGTCCTTGGAATTTTGATTTTTATAATGAATAAAGTAATATGGCTACTGTGTGTTAGTTGTTGTAGATACAGTTTGATTTATTAACCAATAAAGAAATGAAAGCTACTATGTGATAGTTATGGTAGGTACATGATATATATTTGTAAGTTAGATGAAATGGAATCATTATTGGGCTATTTTAATCCCTTCCAGACATGTGAACACATATATACATAATCCCTTCCAGACATGTGAACACATATATACATATGTTCAGTTTCAAGTAACATTAGGTTGTACAAATGTTAAATGAAATTCTGGAAGTGAACTTCAGATTTAAATATATATGTAGGCATTTTGTTGTAGGTTAAATACGCAGGATTGTATTAGATACCCTAAGAATACTCTAATTCATGCAAATGCAAAAAATGATACTTCTAGAATGAATATCCATATATGATAGGTATATATATATATATATATATATATATATATAGTTGTTGTACATAATTTTCAGAACTACTTAAACATCTAAGTACTCAAACGACAAGATTATCAATGCTTGTACACATGAGAAAATTGAGTTAATCTTCCTTTATTATGACTATGCCAATGGTATAAAATTGTATAGTTCATTTATTCCACAAACGAAGTTATTTTGTTTTGATATATATATATATATATATATATATATATATATATATATATATATATATATATATATATATATATATATATATATATATATATATATATATATATATATATATATATATATATATATATATATATATATATATATATAGCTTGTTGTACAAAATTTTCAGAACTACTTAAACATCTAAGTACTCAAACGACAAGATTATCAATGCTTGGACACATGAGAAAAATTGAGTTAATCTTCCTTTATTATGACTATGCCAATGGTATAAAATTGTATAGTTCAGTTATTCCACAAACGAAGTTATTTTGTTTTGATATACAATAACGTAGGAGAAAACACTTAGTGAATTAAAATACATAAAATATGTTCCATCTTCCAGAATTGGACAAGTAATTAAATGATTATTAAAACTCTACAAAAACACTATGATTCATAACTATTAAACAGTGAGATCTTATTTCAATATGGGGTTTCCCTTCTTGTTCATTCTTTAACGGTTACATATATAAATAACCAGTTGTCTATAGGAGCCTGCAATAAATTTTTCGACGATGATAACATTCTAGGGAAGAATTGTATCATTTCTTTGGAACCTAGAGTACATTCTTCAGCATTGTAAATTAGAACCTGAATACCTTTTCTTGCGCATGGCACTGTCTTGAATAAAGATTCTTCGAATGTCAGAATTTCTGCAAGGAAATCACCAAATTATAATTAGTAATAGCATATTGTTCAACACAAGTTAATAATGCAATATAGAATAATTACTAGAGTGAATAATGAAATGAAATTTATCGCATATCTAATTTATGAACTTTAATTAACTCACAAATTTGGGAAAATTGAAGACTTTCTTCCATTCGCGTCATTGTTGAAAACCATCCACAGGCCCGAAGGGGTGAAGTGGACCAAATATTGCCTACTGGGTACCCTCGCAACAAACATGGGTCCCACCATTAGATTGCGGTAATAAAATCTTTAAGCATAAATATTATAAGGAAATAAAACTAAGCATTATTAAACAAGAATTATAAATAACGGACCAAATAAAATGCGCCCCATGAAAATTACACGAATTCGGATCACAAAATGATGCTACAAGATTTGTACCCTCCTAGCTTTAAAAAATTTAAATTACAGGTCGATGACAAAGAATCACAATATCATAACAGAGTCTTGGGTACCTATATCTTTGTCCCTTCCCTGTTACGGACGAGGTGAAATTAGACATGTTAACTACCGTATTTCCGAACGGAGAGTAAGGTCAAATATTTTAAAAGTTATTAAGTTGTGAAATAATATTACATGGTAAACATATTAACCTTGTATCTATGCATGTACAGGCATGACTAGGGTAATTATACTAATTTTGTTTGAAGAAAAATCTTGAAAAATAATAAATAAATCCAAACCGTAACTACGGGGATGTATTTGCGACTCCACATCTTTAAATCCAAGAATGTTGGATTTCCACAGTGATTCAAGAAGCCCATAACTCAAAAGACTAGTACTAAATCGAATGGAGTATTAATTAAGTATCCATACTTACAAAGAATGCAGTAGGTGAATGAATAATTTAAATGTGTGAGTTTAAGTAAAAAAAAATCAGGACTTGGTCTTGATATAAACCCTCACGAATGGAAAAAATTTATTAGAGAAAAATACACAGAGATCATTGTTATACATATTTCTCTACAAGAAAATGACTATTGAATTCCTTTGGGGTTGTGGTAATCAGTCTTTAATCCTGAAAGATCTCAACGACATGTTACCATGAGTAATTTCACTAAATTACAGGCATGTCTTATTAAAGAGGTGACTTAGGACTAAACCTAATAAGATTTTCGAAATTTCCCGAGTTAAGAAAACTAAAAGGAAACTGTCGACACAAAATGGCTTACAAACAATGAAACCTTGTAGTAGCGAACGGTTACCCTCCCGGGATAGACAAAACCATAAGCAACCACGAGTTAGGATTTTGGTTTCGTCATGCAAAACATGGATAGTATTACTCTGAAATCTTAAAGAGCAGAAAGGACGAATACCCAATCAACAAACTTCATAAAATAATTTCAGAGACAATCCCAAAATACATGAATGACCTTTCCTACATCCTACTATAACTCAGCAAAGGATTTTTTGCCTAACATACATGGTAAAGGAGTGACCCCCAGTGGACGTGTAATTCCTTTGTGCCTCAAATGAATAGGAAACCTCCTCATCATTGGGGTTACACACATAGTAAAGTTACAAAAATTTTGTAGAGCAATTCTTTCTGAAATTACATGGCACAAGGGAAAAGAATGACCAATAACCTCAGAAAACCCTCTGCCTAATAGACTAATGGTGAGAGTTACAAATTGTACCTAGACCACGTGATTAGGACGAGGTGGCAGAAACACAATGGGCATGGAGGTTGAGTGATGGGCCAAAGGAGTATGCCATAGGACATATTAAATATCACAAGCAGAGATATTTAAGTCACGACAATTATAACTCTGCATTTTTCTTATCAACATTCACAGTGAAGGGGGATGATAGTCCAGTTAGGGTTATAGTTTAGTTTCCTGATCGTCTGACCATGTTTTGACTCTTACATATTGGATTGTTAACTCTTATACAAAAATTGGTTATCATGGGGTCGTTAAATAACAAGGAACAAATAGTGTGTGCCAATTGTGAGTCATAACGCCTATGCACACTTGTGTCTTATTAATAATTACTATGTGTAATAGGGACACTTTCGCATGGGATCTATAGTGTGAACGAATAAATTTCCCTAATGTTCGTTAAATATACACATAAAAATATTTCAAGATATGTCCTGTGGGTTGTGCGAGTAGGATGGAAGTTATAAGGTGTATGTATATAACTTCTTTATGCAAGTAGAATGGAAGCTCTAAGGTATATAAATAATTGTGTCATACAAGTAGAATTAAGTTCCCAAGTGAAATAACTGTTAGTTATTAGGTTACTCTTCCACCATTTTGTTAAGGATAGGGTTGATTTAGTCATAGATAAATATATATAAGTAACTTGCACCTGTAACAAGAAATGGTAAGTGTAAGTTATGGAATACAAAAGAAGCAATGATATTATTCTGTAGTATAGTTAATGAATGTCTGAAATATTTGAAGACCAATGATCAAATCTAAGAACCCTAATTAAAATTGCTTTTATTGGTAAATTTGGGGAACATTACACTTCATATTGAGTCTACATCCCTTTATCCTTTTAAGTCTGAACAGATTGGTCAAACCCCAAGCTCTTCCCTACATGATTGAGGAACTCATTGTCTCTCTTATATGATCTTTCCTTTCGTGGAGGATTGAAGTGGTGGAGGCACAGCTAGAAGGGACTTAGTTTCTCGGTTTCGAACTGTGATGACATGTAAGTTTGAAATTCATTCACTTATGTTGATTACATTTTAATATAAATACTCTTTTCTCATCCAATTAATATCTTGCAAATATTTGAATTGTTATTCCATGGGAATATTTCTTATGAATGTTGGTGTATTATGCTATTAAATGCGCTAACATTTTATATTAGCACGATATGATTGTGTTTTTTGGTTATTGAGGACAGGTTGCAGGTGTATTTCTTTGAGTCAAGTGCTCAATGGTGAGCTTCATCGAACATTTGGATGAGGTAGGCTCTTTATCTTATCTGGTTAGCATATTTGGTTATATAACATACCTGATATTAGAGTTGATTTCTATAGTCATTTCCATATGTTGTTGTTACCCCTAGCCATCGAGAGATTTTCCTTGTAACAGAATTGGCAACCATAATTGGGATAGCATATTATTTTTGGGGTTTGGAGTGTTTTTCTCCTCCGATTGCTCTCATTTATATTGAGTTTCTTTTTGTATGTCTGCTTGACAACCTCTATTGATTCCAAGTCTGAGTTTATTAGACTTCTTTTTAGCATGGTTGTGTTTTCACACATACACGCGGGTTTTTACCTGAAAATCGCGTACATACGCATGTTGTCCTTCTGTAAGAGGCTTATATATGGGATTTTCTCCTGAAGAGTCATGTAGATCATTTGTTTCTGCTTGGTTGATTGGTTTGATTATTGCTTGATAAGTTTTGATGGTTCTTGAGTCTTCTTGGGTCTTTGTCATGACTGTTAAGTGTTTGTGGAATGATGGGAAACCTTTATTTCGTTGAATATTTGGGAAGTTCCTTTCTCATCATCCTTTTCATTTGATTTTCCTTGCATCTTGGGCTGGTTGTTTTCTTCTTGATATCCTATTTGGTTTTTCTCTTTTTAGATACGGTAGAATTTTTATATCAAGTTGTTACTGAGTCCTTGCATTTTTATTCTTTTATATTGAAAATACAAAAATATTAGGCATTTTGCATTGATGGCATTTGATCTTTTAGGTCCTTATAATTTATCTTAGTACAGGTATGGAAAGATTGCATCTTGTTTGGAATTGTTGAACTAAATTGAAAATTGCATTTTGAAAATCATATCATTTATTGGGAATTGAAGTTAGAACTTTGCATTGTATTCATATTCATTTATTTTACTTGCTGATTCATAACATCATTAGTTTCATGACAACATATTTTTTGAGTAAGAAATGTCACTAAAAATTGATTAGAAATGATTTCATTTTCTAGGGTGCACAAAATAACTTAAGATTTAGAGCCTTGGAATAGGATTTTGTGAGTAAAATTATCCAAGGCTATTAAATCAACATATGTGTCTAAATGAGGGAGTAGTGAAATACATTGGATAATTGGTGACATCAGGAGGCTCCACTTACACCAAAGTTAAGCACACAATCACGTAAGGTTAGTTGAGGGGATATCCCCCCAATACCTTCTTAGCGTTTGATATATTTTTGGGGATCTATTTGTATATGGGGAACTTGCTAGTACCCTTACCTATGTGAGAGGCATTTCTTTCGAGGTTTCGAGCTTTGTTACCCTACCCATACTATGGATATGACTTACGACTGCACATTTGTTATATCATGGTTTCCTAGTTTCTTGAAATAGATACCACACAAGTTACTTGTAGGGGATATTCTAGAGCTACGCTAGGTCAGATAATTGTCGGACAACACACAACCTTTATGGAGGATTACCTCTTTGGGGGGATCTAACGGAACGGTTGTTAAGCCCATGAAGACCTTATAACTAATTTTGATACCTTCGGTATTCACTAGGGAGTCTCATGGTCCTCAGGTGAGGCACACCTACTTTAGAGAGGGAGGCCCCTTTTATCCACTTTATCCTATTTTTGTGCATATTTTGTGCAAACCCATCCCCCTTCCCATTGGAATTTCGGGGTTGCACAACCTTCTGGTCTAGGGTCATTCAAGTCACTTCCGAATAGTTCATCGGGTTACTCATGGAACAAATTAACTTGACACATGTCCTTTGTCTTCTCGGTGTAGGTTATGTGGAACCCACATACCCTCTCCTCATTAACATCAATAGATTCTAGGTCTATGTTCTAGGATTCCTCCTTGATATGACCACATACTTCAACCATGGGCTAGCTCCCTTCGCACTTCCATGTTTCGTAAATTTTGCAAACTACTCACTCCCCTTTTTCCTGATTCTGAATTGGTGAGTTCTTAGAGACCATATCTACGATCCATGTTCCTCTCACGATCAACGAATGTAATCAAATCGCAAGTTCAGACTTCATGAGTCCTTCCTTCTCCCAAATATTCTTTTCTGACTTGTGAATCAGTGAAGTGTTGATCCCAATTCCACGTTTCATATCCCTGTAGACGATTTCTAACATTCATCTACAATTCCAATGCATACAAATGACATTCATAACAAAACATCCATTACACAGAATATGAAAACAGGAAAAA
>SNQJ01S0186362.1:0-18608 GCA_010110895.2 Picea sitchensis | reverse complement strand
TTTTCTATTAAAATAACAAAATTTACATTCATATTCCTTTTATACAAAGGTCCATCAAATCAAACATTCACACCTTTGAGTTTTCCATGGTTTCTTGGATAATATAGTTATATTTACAAACTGAGGGAAATAGGGTGTTACACAAATACTTTAGGAACCACTCGCACAAAAATGTAGGAGGGACCTTGACTTTAATCAAACTCTTTCATCGCCACCATTCTCAGATGTGATCCAAGATATGGTCATATTTCATCTGCTCGAAGTTGTCTAGCAACTTGGTGCCAACATCTTATCTCACCGGCAACTGGAAATGGTTTAAGAAAACCATATCCAGGTCATTAAAGTAAGCATACTTCTAGATATCGAGCTCGATATACCATTTTGTGAAACTCCCTATAAGAGTGTGTTGAAACAAGCTCAACTAAACGAAGCCATCCTTCAATGAATTGGATGAGCACCATAAGTGAAAAGTTGTCACATGATCACCTGGATCTTCACCATGTTTTCCTTCAAACTTAGGGATGTCTAAAGGAAACGTAGTTGACATGGGGGCCAATGTCGATCATGACAAATCGGGTCATTTAAAAGTCTCGACAAGTCTGAAAATGCAGAGTTTCCAGAAAAGGTAGTTTCGGTTGAGGCATATTCACATGAAAAGAGGGAACTGGATTTTGGTTGGCACCAAGTTGCCAGGAAAATTTTGACTATTGGGCAGGGTTTTGGTAGAAACCGTGGGCCTATCCAGTAAAAAGGACGTTCATTTGATGTTGCACCGTCAACTGATTCCTGAAGTTAGATGACATAGCTTGTGCAGGGATTTATCCCTGTGCAGTGTTCCAAGGATTTTGGTTGGGGACACCCCCAGCTGATACTCCTATAATACATATTGAACCCTACCCGGGGTTCCACTGAGTGTGGAAAGGATTTCCCCTAACTGTCATCCCTTGCGAGGGAAACAATCCCTGCCAAGGATTCCCAAGACATTGTCTGGAGTAAACTCTTGTCATCACTCCCTTCGAAGGAATGAAACCTTGCATATGGTTTTTTTGACCAAAGACAAGGTTTCCCCCAATCGAGAAAGAAGACGAAGAGAAATTGTTATTTCCAAATGCGTTGAAAAAATAAAAATGCATGGATCCCACCAAAGTCATGTAGGATGAAGTTCCATGGCTTCCTCCACTAAAAAAACTATAGTTGGCATTAGGCCCGATCGACTATTGAAAAGAACCTCCAAGTGAAGGGGATGGAGGAGGGATGTGACCTCCACCATAAGGAATGGAATTGAACAGGGAAATGGTGCCCGCGGTGGCTCCTTGCAAGGGAGCACTAAAGATCCCTACTCCCATACCAATGGTCTGTAAGGTAGAGTAGGTGAGAACCAAGTTAAATTCAAAACTTGGCATCCCATATGAAAATGGAATGTCAGACACGTTCATAATGAATGGAACAATGGTCGAAGTCGTCGCAGGAATCTAGCCACTGCCCGAAGTAGTGGGCATATGTATAGTCGAGGTCCTGACAAGAAGAGGTGGAGGATAAGGTGAAACACCCCCTCTTGCAGCATCCGTGATGCGAGTATGAGGACTCCCTGATGAAGTAGCACTAGTTTCTTCCATCGCCGCTCATCGAACAAACTATTGTTCAGGAGAAGTCACCTCAGGGGGGGACTATCTGAATTAGAAGTGGCACCGATAAGTCTTTAATCGGAGGGATTGTGGGCCTGAAGACTTGTCTTAAAGGTAGGGAAAAATAGAATCCTCTGGTGTAGGAAATTCTTCTATATGAGTTGGCTCGGGCACATTTTCTTGCGGCTTGGTAGCTTCAAACGAGCCTTCTTGATCTAGTTTGCGCCTCAATAGTGGCAGAGGTGGCTCCAAATTAACCGATGAAATGCCCTGAAACCTACATGAACGATGGAGCTATTGATCCTTTTCTGTGTCAAATGATCAAATGACACTATAAATTCAAGATAGCGTGAAACACATATCACACACTAAAAATCTCCTAATGGAAAATCAAGTAAACAACTGACTAGTAGGAAGAATAGTTACGCTAATCGACACTACAGAAACTTACCGGTGCAAGTGTAACTCAAACACGAAAACACCATCTGAGTATACTCTGCAAAACAAAATCCGACGTCTGTCTTGGGTACCATAGTATACCCCCGCAGTCACCCATGTGAGTCCGTAAAAACAGGCAACTATGTTTCCAGATCACAATCAGTCACTAGGAGGGTACAATCGACAGTCGGGATGATCATAATGAGGAGGATAAAAAAGTCCAAATCCTTTCAATGGTACTGAAGGAAAATGTTCTATAAGAAAACTAAGGATCTTGAATGGATTCGAGTTCCACGAGGCTCCATATTCAAATGTGATCAGTGTGATTCCCAAGAATGACCCTCAATATACAATCCCCACTACGTTTGGTCTGGCTTTGGAGGGGTTATCTCCTCTACCTTTCCTTACATGACCTCGTGTTTATCCTTTGTGTTAGAGGGGGGTCCCGGATGACTCTTACGACGTTGGAATTCTAACACTCCCTATCACGGACTTCTATGTTTGTTTAGGTGGCCTTGAAGAGTATCCTCTTCACACCTATTTCAAGGCCCTAGAGCCTAGACTATTTGGTGAACCATAAAAATAAAAAATTCTATTAGATTTTAAGTTTTAAGCATTGTTTTTAATTTCCTTCTAATATTACTCAAAGGATATGGAGGTGCAACTTGTGTTGTTTAAGATATGAAAGAGAAGAAAACTTTAAAACACTTTCATAAAAGCAAACTAGATTCGTCAATTGAAAAAAATGAACTTTTAAATCTTTGTAACTACAAACTTTTGGAAGATAGTATTTCAAGATCAAATAACCAAAAGTTTCCTAAAAGATCTTTTTGTTTCAGAATGAAAAACTACTTAATCTTTCAGAGAAAAGGAGAAGAAGGAACTTTGAAACATAGATCTTTTCTTTTGTGATAAACAACTTACACTACAACTACCAAACAAGATGCATAACTAAATGCAACAAATTAATTTTTGATTTTTTTTAAATGCTTGGGAAGAAAGAACAAAAATAAATGATCTTTTTAGTTTTTCAATGCATAAAATAGGATAAAGAGAAAATAGAACCCAAGACTAACACAGATCCTAGGCCACTGCATAAACGCAGGGATTCAAAGGAATCCAGAGGAAGATCTAAGACTTGTAGGCTCACTCTAAACCTCTAAAGCCAAAAAGAGAAAGTAAATAAAAACATAAGTTCTTAAAAAAAGAAAGTTAAAATGAATCTATGACCCAACCAAAAGACCATTTACAAAGACCCTGTAGAGTCCACGAAAGTCCTGAGAAGCCCAAAGCTACTGTCAGGAAAGAGAAAAAAACTCCCTTTTTTTCTAACTTTTCAAAACAGAGAGATGTGGGCCGTTGCACAAGTAACATGTGTATATATGCGGGTTGTATATTGTACAGACTGCGTATGTACACAGGATGAACAAAGGCAGGACGCATACACCTATGAAATCTTTCAAAAAGAAAAAAGGCTTGGATAACTAACTTGGCAGGGAAGACTAGTAGGCACCTAGAAGGTGACCAGAGACCCTAAAATGACTTAGTAAACCTAGAAAACTAAAAAAAAAACTGAAAAACCCAATTTAATCTAAAATCTCCCACTAAGAACCTAGAGATACTCCCCAGTGTAGTCACCAATTCTACTAGCAGGGAAAATCCCCCTATTACTATATTGGATCAAGGTACAAGCAGAGCATTGACTTCCCTTAAAAGACATTTCTAATCCTAAGGTGCCCCAAAACTATCTAAACTGGAATGAAAAAGAGAGAGGAAAGGAGGTCAAATAAGTGTACCTTTGGTCCTTGTGGCTGGTATAGACCTCTTTCTCTCTTGCAGCTTCCTATATTGTTGGTATTCTCCCAAAGATGACCTACAAAAATCTTAGAAAAACAATAATACAAGATATACTATCTCCACTTATCAATATCAATGTTAGATGTAGGCATAAATGCATAAATCAAATGAAAGAAAATAGACACAATGTTTTGGGACAGGAAATAACTCTTTTATTCAATATGAAGATTACAAAGATTACAAGCTTTATCGGCTAATGCTCCACGAACTAGGTTTGGGCTCCTCTATTGTTACTACAAGTGCTCCAATCCCATGCAAACTTCTCACAACCAAATTGTCTCTTGGAAAAGGGGAAAGGGTTGTATTATGAGAAAGGGACTAAGGGGAATGTTGAGACTGAAACTCATAAAGGAATGCAAAACTTGGGCTAGAAAGGGGAATGGATTTTGGCATTGTTTACTTATCCTCTTTCTTGGTATTGAAATGAGACCCCAAGACCTCCTTTTATATGACAAAAATATGGTTATTCAGTTTGGGGATGGGCTACAATGGGTAAAATGGTTGGGAAACCTCCAATAGCCCATAAACTCCGTCGAATTCCTTGCAATTTTATATTTTTTTCAATTTTTGGAGTTAAACGCGGGTTTTCTAGCGTGCAGCTCGCGTATGTACGTGGGATGTCTAGTATGCAACATGCGTGTGAACGCGGGATATAGTTCAACGGGGCGTGAACATCTTCCAAAGAATAGTTTTTTAAGAGGAAGCCTTAGCAACAGGGATGATTTTAAGGATGGAAATTTATTTTAAAATGTAGAAACCTTGGCGAATCTTACTAATCCTTCATATACCAACTTGTTGTTGGGAAATAATACCCTATGGACTAACAAGCTAGGGCTGAACTTGTACACAGATCATGACCTTAAAGAAAACACTTTTAACCTATTACCCCAATACTCAAAACCCTTTTTTCACACACAAGCATGGAAAAGACCTACTAACCTTTTTCTATCGATGTTTGATGTAGATCTTCCGTCGTGCTTTATCCTCTTGCTTTCGCTGCTCCCTCCAAAGACAATCCTGCAATCAAGACAAAACACTACGCATGCATGCTATTTTTCTACCTAAGGGTTAGAGATTAAGCATAAATCAAATAAAATATATATCACTCGTGCATTGGGACAGGAAAAGTATTCTTTTATTAATCTCAAGATGAATCAACTTACAATAATAATAGAGACCAGCCACCGTTCCTCGATCCTAATCCTGGGCTCCTCCTCTTCTTTGTCCTCCAAATTCTTTTCTTGAATTCTCCTTAGGCTTGAGGAAAGGCTAAAGGGTTGGGACAAATGGATTCGGCAATTGGGCAGAGTTTCTTTGAAAAAACACTACCATGCATGCTATTTTTCTACCTATGGGTTAGAGATTAAACAAATCAAATAAAAATATATATCAATTGCATTGGGACGGGAAAGTATTCTTTATTAATCTCAAGATGAATCAACTTACAATAATAATAGAGACCAACCACCGCTCCTCGATCCTAACTCGGGCTCCTCCTCTC
This sequence comes from Picea sitchensis, assembly GCA_010110895.2. Taxonomy (NCBI): domain Eukaryota; kingdom Viridiplantae; phylum Streptophyta; class Pinopsida; order Pinales; family Pinaceae; genus Picea; species Picea sitchensis. Next base: position 13,187 of record SNQJ01S0186362.1, on the reverse strand, counting down.
TTTGTCCTCCAACTTCTTTGCTTGAATTTCCTTAGGCTTTGAGGGAAAGGCTAAAGGGTTGGGGACAAAATGGATTCCAATTGGGCGAGTTTCTTTGCTATCTTTTCCTCCTCCAAATAGTACCCCACCCCTATTTTATAGGCTAGAAGGAGTTGGTTTTGATCTAACTCCACCATGCATTTATCGGAGTTCCGCTAATCAATTCAAAGCTTTTGTCCCATCGACAACTTTCCCACGCTTTGTGTTTCGTTAGGTAAACGCTGGCTATAGTAGGCTGCCTGCCCAACGCGATGTGTAGTAGGCTCCGCCGCTCCAACGCTGGTATTAGTAGGCTTGCCGCTCCAACGCGGTGCGTAGAGGGTTAGGGCGCATGCCACTTGATTTAAGAAGGTTTTCAAGGTTTTATTCAGCACTTTGGTAAAGGAAGAGACATGAGTTGGCTCGATGCCAGGTAAGTACGTGTGGTGCAATTTAGGGTTATAACATGCCCCTAATGTGTGAGGTCGAAGACCGATGGTCGTAAATACATTACCAATTCCTTACCAACCTGTACTGATGTCAATGAGTGGTACCTGTGAATCGAATCGAGGTGCCGCCCGCGAAAAATAATATCAATGTCTCACCGAAGGCATACCCATGTCGATAAAATAGAACCATGATACCAATCAAATACATTGTAGATCCATGTCAAATAACTATAAAGAGTAGTCAGGAACAAAACACAGCGGAGCTACATATCGAAATCAAAAGATATACATATAAAGTATCCATCTCCCGTTTCCATTCTACCCGGATGGTTGCAATTTCTCGTGAGATCGAAAGCAACAACTTCAAAACTTCCAAACTGGTAGGAGTGTAATATGAGTGTAATGAATTTATCTACCAGGTCTTCTTCGATCATCGGCTCATCGACATGGACTTGATAATCTTGATGATTGGATTGAAGGATTCAGTGATTTCGAAAAAAGACTAGATTGGATGTTCAGGATGTCCGAGTATGCGGAAAAGAGACATACTGCAGAGGTCGACTGTGCTTAGTGGACTAACTCTTGGATAATAAGTACGACAAGTGATAAGACTCTCGTGCAACATATCTATTAATCATAAGTCTTAAGCAGAGGCAAGAACTCCATATATGTTTGGAAGAGTAACCAAAATCTGAGGGGACACAACTCAGATAGCTTAGCAAAGCTTCCTAAGGTCGCATTTCATCCCATAGTCCGATGAATCAACCGGATGTGATGTGCTTTATCCAAGGGTGACTCATGATGTTGCCATAATGAAGAAAATACTTTTCCATCCTCTTTTAGTATATTTGATTTTTTGTTCTTTTTGATCATTTTGAAAAAAAGAATAAAGGAATATTACGCTATAATGGAGGAACGAGCATAGAAAAAACAGGCTGCTCAAGGCACAAGGACAAGACCGATGTTCTAGGAAATGATACTCGAAAAATCCTCCAGTTGGCCAAAGGTGTTAAGACGAAAGGCAAATTGTTGTTGATGGTAAGGATGCAAAATCGCCAAGGATAGAACACACAATGGTAACGGCCCTTCGATGTAAGTTTAACGAGCCCGCAGAAGGTAAGCTCGATTTTTCATCTTTAGAGAGTCCGAAAAAGCATGTGCTAAACTCCATTGGGGTACCTTTTCAACAATAGTCTAGTCGGTTCAAAAGGGGTAAACTAGCAACTCCACTAGACGTCTATTCCAAACCATTTTAAGGAGTGTGACATGCACAAGATCACTCGGGCTATTTTTCAATTTTAAGGAGTCCTAAAAAGCTTAACTATGGACTCCCATCGAAATGTTCTTTTCCCTGACCATTTTAACAAGTGTGAAAGAATAAGGTCACTCTACAATATTTTCTTCAATTTTAGGAGTCCGAAAAACATTTAACCATGGACTCCCGGGTTTTTCGTAAGTTTAGTCCCTCAAGCCCTAAAAGGAATAAAATTATACCTAAGGATACTCTTCTAAAGAATGGAAATTCAATAGAGTACCCTTTGTTCGCATGTATTGATCATCCGCATCCAAAGGTAAAACCATCACGGACAGACGCGGGATTCAAATTTCAATTTGAATCTACTGTTAAGGTCACAAGATCGCCGGCAATCTTTCATGTTTAAAGGGTCCTAAAAGGGCTTAAAATAAGACCCGATATGTTTTAGGGAGTCCTGAGGGTGAGACAAAAAATAAACGGGTCTCCTTTAAGCCCTCTTCATGTTTAAAGGGTCTGAAAATGGCTTAAAGAAGACTCCATGATGGTTACTTTTCTCGGTTAATCCGGACGGTGATCTAGTAAAAGCATAAATTCACCAGCTCTGGATGTTGCTTTCAGATCTCAAAACGAGCTTGAAAAAAAGCAGCTCATTGATCGACTCTCTTTAGAGTCGATACCTAGCATCTCCTGGAGCCGTGATGTTCATCGAAAACATTGTTCAGATGTCGTAGTTCCTCGAGATACTGATGCGTTGTTTCACCGATAGTTTTCCATATTTGCCCTCAGCATAAATATCCATGTAGCTAAGAGGTTAATGGGACATGGCTGATCTCCTTTCATTGGTGATAGTGAATTCTCCGCCTCGATTCGGTGTAACTCAGAGAGGAAATATGATCTGTGATAAATATCATCCCAAGTCTATCTTTTCGTGACTAGTCATTGCTTCGACATAAATACCATCGGCTGGCAAGACCAAAGTTCAACCTTAATCTATGGTAGCAAGAGAACCATGAGCCCAAATAATCTCTAAAAGTGGATCTAACTCTAGTGTAGGAGCTAGATCAGTACTGCTTCATTGGACTAAAGAGAGCATCACATTTCAAATGGGCCGATTAAGGGCGGCATGGACATACCCAGGTGTCCTGCCTCATCCATCATGGTTGATGGGGAAGAAATAATCCACAGATCCTCAAAGTAAATCGTATGAACAACGATATGAAAATCTTAGCCCTTGTGGTGAGTCGATATAAACTTGACATCGCCATGAGGAGGTGGATAATCGAAGTACCCATCAAAAGATGCACAAACCAACTCCCATGTTAACGACACCTTGAGGATTATCTATCATGGGGACCATGGATGCCCCCTAAGCTGGGTCAGTCGAGAAGGACAACCGATCATTTATCATCCTACTTCATGTGGAAACAATAAGACTCGAAAACTCAGAAATAATTCACCGCTTTGCATAGCATAAGTCCAACCATGACCAATAAGAGATTGTAGTCAATGGGATCATCGACTACTTCAACACACACCTGCCTTTCCCCTAACCGCATGTGGAAAGTTAGGAAAGAATGATGCCATAGTCGGAAAGAACTAATCGTCAATGCACCGAGGGAGTAGGGGATGGAGACACAACTCAGTCAATTCAATGGATTTCCAAAGATGCTAAGGGACATAACGCAGTCGGCGCCCCCTCACCAATCGCGGCGAAGATATTCCGCAAATTTTTCGTGGGATGGGTCACTACTATCTGAAACGCGACACGGTAAGGCAAACGAGGTTTTAAGTCGGCCGTATCTAACATGATGGTACCCAAAAGCCTTGTTAACCACTTTGTAGATCATAAAGTGGTTAACAAAGCTTTCATCTGAGAAGGTCAGCTTTGGAGGACCTCCAAATCGAACATAGCACAAGGGTTTTGTGATAAATCTTCCACCACAAAGTAGTTCCCTGGTGGCCCTTGTGTTTGGATTGTGAGAAGCTCTCTTGCGCACCCCTTTGGAATGTGTGTCATTGTTTCACCCAACGCCTTCTCGACCGTAGGAGGAAGAGATGGGATTTCGGCTTCTTTACCCTTCGTGAGGCGCTTGGTTTTACTATAGTCGCGGCGCTTCTAACAAGTATTAAAGCATCACTTTAACCATATATATGTTCGCTAAGAGGAAATTTGTTGGGGAGGAAGCTAGTTTCTTGGCTTACCCCTTCTCGACTTGTAGAGGCTCAGAAGTTAAATTTTGGCCTAAGGCCGAAGGGATTAGTCAACACCTGCGACATGTTGTTGTTGTGTGACAAACTGCTAGGCCTCCGCAAGTCGGTGAGGGCCAGATGGCCTGGTCTCCTCGCATAAGTTGCACGATATCTCTCCCTCTTTTCCGCGGTGTCGCCGCCAAAGATTATCGCGGGTTTCTTTATCTCCTCTACCCTTCTGTATTGTTTTTCTTTCCCTCTCAGTCACAGTGGTTTTGGGTTAAATGCCCAGACGGAGTGTACTTCTCGGTTTGGGTAGGAGGAGCGCTCAGCAAAGAGTCCGCTAGCCAATCGAAAGTGTTGTATAGATAATTGTTGCAATTTTTGTCAGGTTCTGCTTCGAACGTCATCCGCCTGAAGCAAACCCATCTTCATCCGAATTCAACGTGGCAATCCGCGAACCGCGAATAGATAAGCTCAAACCGTTGAGCCCTCATGATGGCATATTCTTCTCCGAAACCCCGTGGTTGGGCGCATCGCCTTTGGATAATTGTAAGACTAAAGACTTAAGGAACCACCTCGCGTGAATGTCGGTGGAACCGGTACTTTGATTAGACTCCTTCAGCTGCTACCTCGATGGGCGATCGCAGATATGGTCCGGTTGTCGCCTTCTAAATTGATAGCAACTCGCGTTTATCGCCATATCTCACGTGTAACCGAAATGGTTAAGGAAGGCCATAGCCACCGCCAAAAGAAGAGTATCATGAACGCTCAAGCTCTATGTACCATTTCACAAGACTCCCCATAAGAGTGTGTTGAAACAATTTCAACTGGATGGAGTCATCTTCGCTGAGTTAGATGAACACCAAAGGTGGAAAGCAGTCACATGATCACCTGGATATCCATTAGGCTTGGCCTCAAACTCTGGAATGTCCGAATAAGTAACTGCTGGCATAGAGGCCAACGCCGATCGTGACGATAGGATCATTTAACAACCGTGGTCAAATATGGCAAGTGTAACGCCGCCAAGAATGGTAGTTTTGGTTGTTGCTGATAGCCCGGATAAAAGGGTCCTGGAGTTTAACTAGCACCAAAGCTGCTGTGAAAATTTTGCTGTCGTCTCTGCTCCGGTGAACCCATGGCCCCACTGTAAGGGTTTCCGGTAGACCGAGGAGACATCATCGCTAATTCCCATAGCACATATATAATATGTTGGGCACCATATGGTTTGGATCTGACTTTTGGAAGGATTACCCCATGATGGTCTTGATGGGATAGGCATAGAAGTTCCGTCCGGTTCCATTGACCGTGGAAAGAAATTCCGTAATCCACATTCCGTGAAAGGAATGGATTCTTGTCCTGATTTCCAAGGTCCGGGTATATGTGCCCCCAACGCAGGAATAGTACCTTGTGCCTGAGTAGACTCCGGCCCAAAATGGGTGTGCCCCCTGATGGGAAAGTAGTAGATGTGAAAGTGTTATTACCAAACGCCCCATTCCAAAAAACGGCGATCTAACCCATTCTACCGATTTTGGCGTAGGTGTTCCTTGACCTCGCCCAAATGAACTCTAGGTAGGTTTCCCTACGGTAACTCCGCTGATGCGCACTTTCACCGCTTGGCGGGATCTAAGGAGATAGCGACTTCCATCATAAGGAAAGCATTGAAAGGACAGAATGCCCCCTGTTGACCTTCCTTTGCAGGAGCTGCGAGTTTCTACCCCGCACTCCAAAGTCCCAGAAGTGGAGGTGAGGTGGACTCGGTACCCAAACTGGGGCATGCTACCCTTATATGAGAACTAAGGCCTTGGCCGCATTCAGGTGTGAAGGGAGGTGTGGCCGCCACAATAGATGAGGACGGTCCACCGTACGACGTAGTTGCGACCGAGACCATAATGACTCGGACCGACGACGAAAAGTTAGGACATGCTTCTCCTATGGTAGCAACAACGACGGGAATGGAATAAATCCCAGTTGAAATAACAGATTTTGGTTCCATCACTAGGTTAGACACTGACAGGCATTTGTAAAATTATATTGGTACAATGAAAGATGGCCAAGTATCACTAGTTGGGGTTTCAACCAAGCCAAAATATTTTTATCCAAGGTCCAAAATGGTCGATCCCTCCAGGGGTTGGTTGGGCACAATGTTTTGTAACCCAATCACTTCGAAAGACCCTTGTTGCTCTAGATTACGCCTCAATGGTGGCGGGGGAGGCTCCAGTATAACCAGCGGCATGCCCAGAAGCCTTCGTGACCAGCTGAGCTCAACTCCATTGTGTGAGAAGATTCAAGACACACTAAGGTATTCTACACCCAACAAAAAGTAACACACACTCAAAAAGAAGCCCCTATGAGATAAGACAAGCAAACACTAACCATTTTGAAGAACAGCTACAACAACCAACAATAGAGCACTACCAAAGGTAAGTGCAACCTCGACATGGAAGCACCTCCGCATACCTTCAAAGCGCGGGTCCGATGTTTGTCCTAGGGTACCGCCGGTATACCCCTCAGTCACCGTGTATGTCCTCAGAAAAAGGTTGGCAACTATTTGCCAAAGACGCGTAATAGTCAACAAAGGGTAAGGGCCACCGAAGGTCGTACAATTCACAATGAGCTGTGGTATCGTGCCCTAAACCCGGCCAAGGATACAGAGAAAATGGTCCGAAAAGACAATCGAGGACCCTCGAACGATTCGACCCAATTTTAAGCCCGCGGAAAATGCAAAATGACGTAATCCCTCAACAAATCCTCGATATGTGTTCTCCACTACGCTTTGGCCTGTTTCGAAGCATCTCGCACCTTCCTTACGCTGACCTCGGTTAGGCCCCTTGTTAGAGGGGGTCCCCGACAATCCTTCCGCGAATCGGATTTCTCATTAATCGCTTATGACAAACTCCAATGTTTAGTTTGATTGGCCTTGGAGAATTTACCTCTCAACACCTAATCCAAGGGACCTAGTCTAATCTAGTTGATGGACCCTAAAAACAAAAGTCTAATAGTTTTTAATTAGCTGCTTATTTTAATGGGATTTTTACATCACAAGGTATGAAGGTGAAACCGATGGTGTGTAAAACTCAAAGAAAATGAATAAGAGCTGCTTGAAAAAACTTTTACTAAAACGCAAAACCAACAACTTTTCAACAAGAAAGACTTTTTTTGAATTTCCTAAGATTTTATGCAAAAACTTATGAAAAGACTTCTTCCTGAAGCATCATGCAAAAACACAATCTTCAAAACAAAGAAGAAATGAAAAAGAGAATTTTTTATTTATTTAATTGCAAAATGAAGCAAATAAAGGGAAAATGCCGACAAGCACAAAAACCAAGAAAAACAAAACAAAATTTCGCTTAAAGCTTAGGATCAAAGAACCGTAACAAAGACGCCGAGGCAATCAAGAAAGCAATCATCTCTAACACTTGTCTAAAACCCATAAACAATTTTTTCTTTTGTCTTTCTATCAAAACATCAACTAAGAAAACACAGGCTAATGGTAAGAGGCCCTAACCCACTGGTTGTGCAACCCTAGACTCAAAACCCTCTAAGAGGGAAAAACTTCTCACCACAAGAGGGGATGACCGCCCCGAATGAAAAAGCAACCCTCGACAAGCTCAAGGATCGTAAACAAAGACACGTGCAAATGCGTACGGAATTATAATAGAGCACTCCGTACCCGTGGATGAACTAATATTGTGTGTCGTGTATGTGCCAAATCTAAGACAAAACTAACCACGTAGACTGTGACTGAAGAGGCCCGGTATTGACACAACCAAAGCCCCTTTGAAGGCTTGGATGCTTCTTTTAACGTAAAAGGAAACTAAATGCAAAAATAATAAACACAATAACCGACCGACAAGACTGTAAACTAGCAAGACTCAAACAGGATCCAAAAAACCCCCTGAGAATGCATAATTATGACAGGGAAGAGGCAGACCGCCTTCAAATTTCTGAGTCCTACACTCTACTGAAATCTCTGCAGCAAGCGTTCAAATGTGAGTTGTAGAAGGTTAGGGCACATGTTACACACGTGCAGGCCGCCTTCGCAGCAGCTGTACCTCAGGTGGTCCCTATAATAACAAGTCAAGCAATAAGGAAAACTGTGATAACCAGTTCCCCGCTAGCTCGACCTAACAGAAAAACAAACAAACAAAGAAGCGTAAAATATAATTCTTTGAACTACCCAAAACCTCTCTTGAATCCGGAAACCCTAAAAGTAATGGTTCCCCACCGAGTCGAACCGTAGATTCTCGGGTTCGATCCCCTACCGAAATGCCAATTGCCGTTGGGAAATAATACCCTACGTAATTAACAAGCTAGCTTCGAACTTGTATGCAGATCATAACCTTAAAGAAAACACTTTTAACCTATTACCCCAAAACTCAAAACCTCTTTTCACACACAAGCATGGAAATACCTACTAACCTTTTTTCTATCGATGTTTGATGTAGATCCTCCCGTCAGACTTATCCTCTCTCATTGCTGCTCCCTCCAAAGACAATCCTACAATCAAGACAAAACACTATGCATGCATGCTATTTTCTACCTAAGGGTTAGAGATTACATAAATCAAATAAAATATATATCACTTGTGCATTGGGACTGAAAGTATTCTTTATTAATCTCAAGATGAATCAACTTACAATAATAATAGAGGACCTACTTAACGTTCCTCGATCCTCGACATCGGCCTCCTCTTCTTTGTCCTCCAACAGATTTGCTTGAATTCCCTCCTTAGGCTTGAGGAAAGGAAAAAGGGTTGGTGACAAATGGGATTCATTAATCATGTAGTTTCTTTGCTATTTTTTTTTCTCCTCCAAATAGTACCTCCCCTACCCCTTCTTTATAGGCTAGAAGGAGCTATTTTGGACGAACTCTCGCCATGCATACTGGAGTTCCGCTTAACTCCGACCTGTATTTTTGTCCCGGCCGGGCAACTTTCCCCGCTTTTATGCTTTGTTAGGTAAACGCTGGCTATAGTAGGCCGCCTAGCTGCTCCAACGATGCAAGTAGTAGGTGGCCCTCACCGCTCCAACGCAAGAGGTGGGTTAGCGCCGCGTGCCACTTGATTTAAGAAGGGTTTCAAGGTTTTATTCAACATGGCTTTGGCAAGAAGAGACATGAGTTGGCCCGATGCCGTACATGTGTGGTGCAATTTAGGGTTATAACACAACTATAAATTATTGGCGATATTTGTAAAATATTCAAATCTCTAAGGATTTTATATAGTTTTTATAAAATTTTGGCGATTTTGAGGTAAAATAATAATTTAGTCCTATAGAATTTGGGCGAATCATTTTAAAATAGCGAAGATCCTTTTGGAAAACCATGGAAAATTAGCTCATGAATGAAATTTTAGCCCCAAAATAATCTATTCTTAGCAATAATTTGGAAAAATATGTAAGTGGAAAGGCCAATGTCATGTATGCATAGGTAGGGCATTGCATCAGCCTACTCTAAAACCAGGGGAAGTTTTAACCCCAGCTCGAGGGTGAGCCACTACTGAAATTTTATAAGTAGTGTGGTCTAAGGCTAGGAGGAATGTGGAAGGTCTTCACACAATTAGTGTTCATTTTATAAAAGATAAGTGTCTTTTATTATCTTGTTTAATTTAATGTGTGTTTAATTATCAATTTTTTGTTTTGGGTTTTTCATGTATAAGTTGCATGTATACATGGTTATTATTTTGTATAAGCTTGTGTGTTTTCAGAGCATTTTCATGAATTAAATTAGTATCAGAACTTGGAATTTCCCATAAGAGTGTTGCGAATGTTACAATGTGGTATAAAAGCTCCATTTTTCAACACTAAGTCGATATGGGCCGAGTAATAGAGCATGAAATTGAAAACACGGACTTTAAAATTGTTTGACAAAATGTCCGAGAGAGGATGTCTGCAAACTGTTTGATAAAAAAATTGTTGTGCAATTGAGAGGAATTTCATGAGTAATGTGAAGGAATTGAACTAGGGATTAAAATTCCCAAATATTAATCGTATTCTGGGAATATTCGATCTTGTACATGGCCGAATTTAAGGTTGCATAGTGCCCATAATGGAATTGGGTGTTTTTGGGTAAAATCCCCAAATTCTACAATTAAAACCATGGAGAATTCAACGGGAGTAAGTTGGAATTTATGTGAAAACGTTGAATTAATATGCACAGGGCCAAAAATGGTTGTGTGAAATTTAACTAGAGATCTCTAATGGCGGTTGAAGAAATAATTGAAAATTATGTATTCTGGGCATTTTGGGAAAAATGTGAAATTCGACAAATTTGGAAAAATTGGGAATTTTTCGGTACATTGACCTCAACATAACATGGGAATCATGTGTCAGTTGATGTTGCATAAGGTTGACGTGTACTATCATAGTGGTATATACACTGTGGAAATGGGTGGCAGGTGGCAATTGAAGTGGAGCCATGGTGGTTGACACCAGCTGGCATGGGAAACCTTGATGCGAGGGTCCCTCGTGATTTTGGAAAACCACTATGGGGGGGTCCCTGGTGGTTTTGGAAACCACCAGCAGAGGGGCCAAATTAAATCCTAATATTGACACATCGTTAGGTATAAAACCACCATTTTCCACTTCGGGGCATTCCCCCTTGTTAATATCTGGTAGATCGAGGGGGTCACGATGCAATGATGGTCATTGATCATCATCGATCCTCCATCGTTGGATCTTAATGGAGTGAAATTTCATGCAATGAGTTACATGGGTGTGGGATGGGGCCTTCCCATCCCCATGACACAATACAAAGGTGCCACATGGAACCCACTATGCAAGTACGGGATCATGTTGGCCTTAATCTTTTGAATGGGCACAATAATCATGATCCATCAGATATGGAAGAAGACAGGTCTCCACTGTTGATCTAGGTGGGAAAATTCAATCGAACCTCAGGCATCGATTTTTTTTTTTTATTGTAGTTTCTAGGAAGCCTGAGATCCTGATATTCCATGATGACATCAGATGACATCAATCAACGAGTAGGAAGCAGACAAGTGTCATTATCTGGTGAGGTCGGATCTCAAAAGAATGTGAAGCTCAAATTTGAATGTGGAAAAGGAAGAGGGTTGATATACAAATACCCAGTGGCCAAGTGGACTTGAATTCCATGATAGCATCCCCATCAACATAAGGAGGCTAAATTTATGGAAAAATTAATAAAAACTAGTGGAAACATTTCGGTGTTTTCCAGGTTATCTTTTTGCAGGGCCTTTTCTAGGCCCTAAACAATGTTTTTAGATACTCAAAAATAGTGTTTCCTTGGTCTATCAATTTTCATCTTATATGAAAGAGCTCAACGATGGATTTATAATAGTGTATACCATTCTTCAAATAGAGTTATTGTGAGGGAGTTACAGGTGAAACAGTGGAGGATAAATTTTAAGACCCAGATAACTTTTGGGGGCCATAACTTCCTGGTATAAAATTGGATTGGGGAATAGGAGCAGTCTACGGAAATATCTTGGGCCATAGAATATATAAATGAATCTAAATTAAAAAAATGGGCACACAATAATTATTAGGAGGGCATAGAAGGTACCTATAGAATTCAAGGCCAAAACAAAATGTTTATTGGCTTCAAACTTCAAGAGGATGTATCTAGCAGCTTGGAGCTCAGATGGGGGTGAAAATTTGACAAAGTGTCCAAAATATGTTTATGAAGGAACCTAATTTGGATCCTACCAAAAATACAAATGGGCATGTGCAAGGATGCCTATGCATAGTTAATAATTCCACCTGGATGAGGGGTGAGCAGAAGGAATTAATGTGTAATATTTAAATTACCATAACTTTATGCTCAAGACCCATATTTGAGTGAGTAAGTGTTGATTAATTTGATTGGTTTTCATTGATTTCAAACCTTCAATCAAGTTTGGTAAAAAAAATTGGTATCCCCAACAGTATGGTTAAGGGAATTCAAATTGTTTGATGTATAATGGTATGAAGATTAGTATATTTGCAGGTAAGACTATTCTATATGGATAGTACATGCCATCCCATTTCTGGTGATATGTGGAACGTCACATAACTCCTCACGGTTAGAGAGTTATGGAGTTGTGAAGTTGGATAACCCCCATGAGTTATCTAGAAGGTTAAAGAAGTAAAATTATTCTAGAAGCTCCTAGAAGAAGTTGACTAGTCAAATGGGTGAAACTAGGAGTTAATCATGGGTTAAGTTGTTGCATTAAGAAAATAATTAAAAATAAAGTAGTTGCAACTAGAAGTGGAGATTTTAATATTTGTAGCAAAGTGGGTTAGAAGTGGACAAGTGGTTAGAAGTGGGTTAGCCCTAAACGAAGGAAATTGGGTTAAGTTGGTTAGAAGGTAGCCCCTTGAGGAAGCTACATGGAAGTATAAATAAGAGAGAAAGGTTCTCCTATTAGTACCTATTGATAAAATTGAATATATATTTATGTATGGTTTATTGTAGGTACCCATTGATAGATCTGAAGTTACACAAGTCTGAGGTAGCACGAAAGGTTTGCGGCGAAAGTTTCAAAATTACATAAAATACTAAAAAAAAAAAAAAAACCTAGTTTTTTAGGTGTGCGCGGTGTTGAGAAAATGATATGAAATGATCTTACTCAAACATTTTTAGATCCTTCTTGGCTAAATAAATATAGACGGGAATATCACCCTATGTTTATAGCCAACAAAATTGATATCCTAATTCATGAGTATTGTTTACAAGTGCTTAGGCTACTTTTTATAAATAAAAGCTTGTTGAAAATTCATTATTTATGTAATTTTCTGAACATATCAGATGCTTAAATAAATATAGAGACAAAAGTAAAGACATCAAGTCAATAATCAAAATAGATGAGACATAAAGCAATCCTTTATTTCATTCCAATTCATCAAAGAATCCTTTAAAGCAATCCTCTTGTTCATCCCTTTGCTTTTGCCTTTAAACAATTTAGAATTGGTTGAAGTAGTTGAACTACCTCATTAGTTAAGTTAACTAAAAACTCAACCAACTTTTTAGTTAAGGGGGAAAAGTAATAAATCATAATAAGGGTTTTTAAATAAATAATAACTAGTAGGTGGGACCCCTTGTGACTATTGGATCACTGAGAGGGGGGGTGAATCAGTAATAGTGAAATTATAATCCTTTTTAACCAAATAATCCATGTGTTATATCAATGTAGAATTATTATCGAATAATGAGCAATAAGAGATGAACAATCACACACATACACAGTACACCAGTGTTTTACGTGGAAACCCAAAGCGAGAGAAAACCATGGAATGATTTTTCTTATATGTCTT
>SNQJ01S0186361.1:1529-18608 GCA_010110895.2 Picea sitchensis | reverse complement strand
TTTCCTTATACTTCTCTATCACTCCATCTATCTTATACTTGATTTCATAAACCCATTTTCATCTGATGGGTTTAACATCTTGAGGACAATTAACAAGTTTTCAAGTCCCATTTTCAATCACTTCTTTATACTCATCAAGCATTGACTTTTTCCATTCTTCATGTTTCATGGCCTCTTTGAAAGTTGAGGGTTTAGTAAATTCATGTGATACTAAGACAAAATTTTATTCATTCATGTTTGAACTTATTGTACTTGTCTTGTTTCGTTCATCGGGTATAAAATATTTCAAAAGTTGAATAGTCCAATTAGGGAGTTGATATTGACTTGTTTGAGGATCTGAATTATCACCATTATTAAAAATGGGATTTATAAAAATATAAGCTCTCATTTCCTCTAAAGAATCTAGAGGTGCAATTTCATTATCGGATGAACTAATTGATGAATATTCAGATGAACTTTGCGATGAAGAAGAAGATAATATTGATGAATAATTTTCATGTTCTGAAGAATTCAAATCAATTTCAAACCAACGTTGTTGACTTGGTTGATTGTGCATCCTGATTTTCTCTTTATCAACTTATTTTTCCAATCATTCGAGAAGGATTTCTATTTCTGTAGCACTATTTCTTTCTGTTACATAAAATATAGCATCTCGACTTACAATGAATTTTCCATCAGATAAAATCTGATATCCCTTCTTCTCATCGGAATATCCAAGTAAGATACATTTCACACTTCGTCAATATAAGTTAGTTCAATTTTATTTAGAAGCTAAGGCATAACATACTGAACCAAAAACTTGAATATGTTTGATTCGATACTTGAATCCATACCATGATTCATATGGTGTGATCCCATCCAAAGAAGCAGTGGGAGATTTATATATTAAGTAAAATACAATATGAACTGCCTCAGACTAGTTTGAGGGACTTAAATTTTTGAAGGTTAACATGGATCACACCATTCCTAAGAAAACTGCAATTCATCTTTTCTATTAATCCATTCTATTGAGGAGTGTATACATTTTTCAATTACCTTATGATTCCCTTTTTACCGTAGAAAATGTGAAATTCATGGGAAGTGAATTCCCCTCCATTACCAGTATGTAATGTGTCAATCTTTTCCTTAGCTTCATTTTCAAGCAGACGTAAAAAAACCTTGAATGTTTAAAATGTTTCAGACTTTTCTTTTAAAAAATAAACCCAATTCATTTACTATAATCATCAATTAAGAGTAGAAAATATTTACAACCACCTAGAGAAGTTTCTAGGGGTCCACAAAGATCACTATGAACAAGTTGCAAACATTTTTTTGCATGCCATGACCATGTTGGAAATGTCTCTCTATTTTGTTTCCTGTAAATGCAAGTTTCACATCTTGCATTTTCCTTCTTAAAAGTGGGAATCCCTCGTACCATTCCCTATTTTTGAAGTTTTGAGAGAGTTTCAAAATTCAAATGTCTGTATTCTACATGCCATAACCTTATTGGTGAAATCATTAACCCATAGCTCCTGCAAAATATTTCTTTCGAGGAATGAATTTTGCTTTCATCCTAAGAATCTTTCCATCCTCAAATTCTATTAGTGGAGCTGATTTTCACCCACCCATATTCTATGATGACTTGATGCCCTACTTGTTGAATTTTCACCAAGGATAAAAAATTCTTCCTGAATGTTGGTACATACCAAAAATTCAAGATCATTTTCTCTCCAATTCTAGGAAGAGAAAATTTCACTGAACATTTTCCATAAGGTGTGTGTGTGTCATATTGTTGGCCCTTTACCAAGTTTTGGGAGATACTTGGTCATATTTGACCATTTTTGGGACTTCGATGCCCTATCGAAGGAAGTGCGCAACATGAAGCAAAGATCATGGGATCACGTCCCACTTTGGGTTTTGGGGATAATGTAATGGGATTGGGATGTTGGCCCGTGGGTTTACCCACTCTTAGGCCCAATTTTGTAAATGTATAAGTAGTAGTCTAGGCTATATAAGAAGAGGTGAAAAAAGAGAAGCTAGTAACGACTTAGTGCTAAGAGTTGATCTATGTGATAAACCTACATAGCTGAGTGAAATTATTGTAAGTGCTGAGTGCACAGATTGTAAGGAGGCTCTGTGCTAGATCTACTTGGGGAAGGAGGATCTGGCGAGGTGCGCGCAGATCTCCTGTCCTATGAAAAGTAGGATTTTGATAAGCTCTGTGCTGTAACCTGATTAACTGAAGCTAATACATAAGAAGAGTTGGTGGGAATAGCCCTAGGGTGGGGGTGAACCACGTAAATACTGTGTGTTGTGCTTTGTGGTTATTCTAAGATGTTTCATATTGCTAGTGCTCAGAATAGATTGGATAAATCTATTCATGCTTTGTTCTTCTGAGATGTGAAAGAATGTTAGATATGATATATATGAAGATGCTTAGTGTCGATCTATTGGATTTGATCTATTTTACTCTTGCTAATTTCCAAAATATTAGATCTAAGTGAATGTTGCGATGCTCTCTTCCTTCTGCGAAGTATAATAAGGAATATATATTCATGAATGACCTATGCTAAGTGCTTTATAAGTGTTGAAATCACATATTTGTGTGCCAGCTAAGTTTGTAGGCACATGAGTCTTTAAACCACCCTTGCCTCTACCTTAGGTGAGACTTCATCTGCTTCGAAAGTGTTGTCGAAAGGGCCAGTAGTTAGGGTTTTTTTGGTGTGTTGTTGTAAGCGTTGAACCCCAGGTTTTCCCATGTGCCAAAAAATGGTTTCATTGTCGGGACTAGAACTGTGATTGATGAGAACTGAGAAAGAAAAGCTTTGTGCAAAGATTCGATCTAGAAACCATGAAAGCTCTGTCCGTAGATCTGTTTCCCTAGTGCATAGATTTTCATTTGACTCGTGAAGCTTTGTGCTAAGAAGAGAAGGCCAGATATGAAGAAAAGAAGCAAGATCAAAACGCTTTGTTCTCTAAGAAATGAAAAAGTAGAAGTTTCTAAGAAAAAAAAGGTCAGATTTGTAGAAAAGAGGTAATATCTGTAAGCTTTGTGCTCTGATAGAGGTAAGAATAGTCAAAAGTTTTTAGATATGTAAGGTTTGTGCTCTGCAAAAGTAAAATAAGTGAAATTTTTTGTTTCTAGAGTATGGATCTATGTATGTTTGATATATTCTATACTAGCTTGAAAACTAGGGTTCTGATAGATGAAAGAAATTTTGATATGAATAGATATGATAGATATGTTATATCTATGCATAGAAAGAATGTTCAGACTAACAAGCGGATGCAGGATCCTCGAAAAAAAAAATTGTCGGCTAGCTACCATAACCCTAGTGCACAATACAGAAGAGGTTGGGGATCATTTAAAAGAGAGAGAGGATTAACCCTCTGTTACAGTTGCAGAAGACTGAGACATATTGCTAAGGAATGCCCTGGTGGAAGATTTTTGTGGTGGGAAATCCCCCTACGGACTAGCAAATAGGGTTATAGTATGCATGCAGATTTGACCGAAAGAAACCTACTTTCTACCTTCGTCCCCAGACCTAATCCCCATTTCTTTTCATCAAATACATGGTTATACCAACATACCTTGTTCTGGATAGTTGATGTCGATCCTTCTTCACGATTGATCACTTGTTAGCAGCTCTCCTCCTAAGGTTGACCTGCATACAAAACAAGCAACAAACTACACATGCATTTTACCTACAGACTAATGGGTTAGAGATTCAAACATATATTTACTGAACTATGAAGAATTCATATAGTGGGATGGGAAAATAATTTCTTTATTATTAACTTTGATGAATCAACTTACAATGCCAAGACCGACCACTATTCAGTGAATCCTGATCCTGGGCTCCTCTTCAAATGTCCTCCAACTTCTTTGCTTTGTATCTCTCTTTGCACAAGGATGGCTAAAGGGTTGGGACAATGGGAATATGTAATTGGGTAGATTTTCTTTACTATTATTCTCCTCCTCCAAATGGGACCCCTAACCCTTCTTTTATACGCTAGAAGAAGCTAGGTATTTGGACAAACCCTTGGCCATGCATGGCCAGGAGTTTTAGTTAACTCACCCAAAGCTGTGTGTTATGTCAGAAACATTCCTTTTTTCATGCTTTTGTAGGTCCATGCGAGCTGTTTTAGGTCAGCTAGCATGTACACGTATGTAGTAATGGAGTAAGGCGCGTGGGACCTTATAAAAGAGGTTTTTTAAAGAGTTGTTCAATAGTGCTTTGGCAAAGAATGGATCTGAGATGGCCAGATGCCAGGTAAGTATGTATGGTGAAAATTAGGGTTATAACAGATGCCCCCTAATGTGTGAGGTCAGAAGAGCATCCGATGGCTGAAATACATTACCAATCTTTATTGATGTGCTGAACAAGTGAGCCCAGGGACCAGGAACTGGGAGGCACCATCTGCAAAATAACAAATGTCTCACCGAGGTGGACATACCCATGCTCGGGATAAAATAGAATCATGGCTACCAATCAAATACACTATATATCCATGTCAAATAAATATATAAAGTGTAGCCGCGAACAATACATAGTGGAGCTACATCTCTAAATCAAAAAGATATACATATAGAGTATCCATCTTCTAGAAGCTGATATGGCCTGCTGGCTAGAGATGAGATCTTCAGAGCTCAAGAAACAACTTCAAAATATTCAAAAATCAAGGTAGGAGTGTAATATGAGTGTACGACTTCACTACCCAGAGGTTTTCAACGGCTCGTCGGTCATGGACTAGATAATCTTGATGATCAGACTGAAGACTTCATTGATTCCGAACAAAGACTTGATTGGACGTCTAGGATGGCTAGGTATGAGGGCAAGAGACAAATTGTAGAGGGGCTGAATCAGGCTTGGTAGAAACTTCCCTTAGACAACAACATGACAAATGATGAGACTTAGGCAGCATGTCATTAATCATAAGTTTACAAAGCAGGAGGCAACACAAACTCTCCATATGTTTGGAAGAACAACCAAATGGAGGAGGACACCACTCTATGTAGTGAGAACAACTTCCTAAGGTTGTACTACATCCCATAGTTTGACAAACAAACGGACATATGTGCTTTATCCAAGGGCGACTCATTATGCTTCCAATAAAGAAAATACTTTTCCTTTCCTCTTTTTGGGGTATATTTGATTTTTTTGTCTTTTTCATTATTTTTGGAAAAAGAAAAAAGGAATGTTACATTACAATGTAGAAACGAGTGCTACAAACATACAAGTTCAACGCACAAGGACAAGACTGATGTTCAGAATAATGATACTCAAGAAAAATCCTCCAGGGGCCAAGGGTGTTAAGACGCAGAAGCAAAGTGCTACAAGGCCGGTGTATAAGGTATGCAAACGCGGTTAACAAAACACACAATGGTAACGTCCTTCGATGTAAGTTTAATGAGCCTAGAGAAGGTAATCTTGGTGGTTTTTCATATTTATAAAGTCTGAAAAAACATAAAAGGAGTCTCCATTAGGGTACCTTTTTTGAAGATAGTCTAGTCGGTTCGAAAAAGGGGTAAACTAGCACCGACAAAACGTCTATTCAAAACCATTTTAACGAATGTGAGAAAGATAATATCACTCAGCCATTTTTTCATTTTTAAGGAGTTTGAAACAAGTTTAACTATGGACTCCGTCAGGAATGTTCTTCTAGACCAGTTTAACGAGTGTGAAAGAATAAGGTCACTCGACAATCTTTTCAATTTTAGGGAGTCTGAAAAGAGCTTAACTATGGACTCCATGGGGGTTCCTTCTTCATACGTTTAGTCCCTCAGGCCCGAAAAAGGGATAAAATTATACCTAAGAGTACTCTTCTAAAGAACTGAAGTTCCATAGAGTATACCTTTGTTAATACAGTTGACTGTCCAGACCGAAAAATGGGTAAACTACTACCAGACAGACATGACTTCAAAATTCAGTTTAACAAGCGTGAAAGGCCACAAGATCACTCAACAATATTTTCATGTTTATAGGGTCTGAAAAGGGATTAAAAGAAGACCCGTAGAGGTTAATTTTCTCAGTTAATCTGGATGAGATCAAAAAGAATAAATGCAGTCTCACCGAATGTTGCTTTCGGATCTCAAAGCGAGCTTAAAAAACAAAAAAGTTAGCTCATGATCGACTCTTGGTGGGTCAATGCCTGACATATCCTCGAGGGAGCAGTATGCTCCAACAAAAAACATTGTCTATGATGCCAGGGGTTCTAGAGATATTGATAGGTATCATTTCAGCAATGGTTTCCATATTACCCTCAGCATAGATCTCGTGTGTAGCTAAGGGATTAATAGGACAACACCTATCTCTAGTCATAGTCAAGGTGTATTCTCTGACCTCGATTCTGCTTAACTCTGGAAGGAAGTATGATCTGTGATGAAGATCTTCCCAATGTTTATCCGGAATAGTCATTGCTTCAATTACAGCTTCATCAGAGGGTAATACTAAGTCTAATGAATCAGTGTCAGTGAGAAAACCCTGAGCCCAAATAGGTTCTAGAAGTGGATTGAACTCTTGTGCAGGAGTTGGATCAGTGTTGGATGAAGCTTGTTGGACTAAAGATTATGCTACTTCAACTACAGATAAGGGCATGGACATGCTCAGGTGCCCTGTCTCATCCATCGTGGTCGATGGCGAAGGAAGTATCCACGGATCGTCAAAGTAAGTTGTGCGGAATGACGAAACTTGAAAAATCTCAACCTTATGGTGATTGGATATAAAATTGACATCGCCTTGAGGGGGCAGGTAATTGAAGGTACCCATCAAAGATGGGCACAAACCAACCCCTACGTTGACAACACCTGGTTGAGGATTATCAATCATCGGGACCGTGGATGCCCCCAATGAAGGGTCAGGTATGGAGACACATAATTGATCGATGGTCACTATCTGGCCCTTGTGTGGAAACAACAAGACACAAAAAACTGTATCAACCACAGCTTGCATGGCATAAGTCCAACTCCTTCCTAACAAGAGGTTATAGTCGAGGGGAGAATCAACTACCTCTACCTTGACACACACGGTCTTCCCTCCTAACTACATGGGGAAAGAGGGAATGATGCCATGTGGTTGGAATGAATGATTGTCCAAAGCAGTGAGGAGAGTAGGTGATGGAGACAAAATGGGTTGGCCAACAACTTTCCAACATGCCAGCGACATAACGCATGTCGAGGCTCCCTCATTAACCACCGTGCGGAAGATATTCTGAGTAAATTTTTTTATGGGATAAGCCACTACTATCTGAAATGCTACGTGGTAAGGAAGACAAGGTTTTAGGTCGGTTGTATCTAGCATGATTATACCCGGATTACAAGTCTCGGTAGATCCTAAAGCGGTCAACAAGGCTTTCCTCTGGGAAGGGAAACTTTGGAGGACCTCCAAAGAGGACATTGCACAAGTGATTTTTTATAAATCTTCCACCATAGAATAGTTCTAGATAGCCCTGGCATTTGGGTTGTGAGAAGATTTTTTGAACGCACCTTTGGGGATGCGTGTCATTGTTTCACCGAACGTCTTCTCAATCTATAGAGGAAGAGATGGGAGTTCAGATTATTTTCCCTTCTTAGAAGTGCTTGGTTTACTACAGTCATGCGCTCTAGTCAATATAAAAGCATCACCCTTTACCATATATACATTCGCGAATGTGGGGTTGGTTGAAGACAGAGAGGGTCCTTGGTTGCCCCCTTCCGTGCTTGCAGAGGCTTGAGTTAGATTTCTCCCATGTTGAAAAGGATTGGTTAACAGACCAGGTTGTTACTGCACCACAAACTTTTGGGCGTCTACAAGCCGAGGACATAGATGGGTTGGGTGGTCTTCCACGCACAAGTTGCATCGTTACCTCGCCTTATTTTTCTAAGTGTTGTCCTCTCCAGCATTATCGGTAGGTTTCTTATCCCCCTTACCCTTCTTTCATTGTTTTTTCTTTCCTTCAGGCTGTTGGGTGGCCTTTGGATTAGTTGATTGCACTGTGTGTACATCCGACGTTTTGATAGGGGGAGCAACCAAAGCATTAGTTTTTTTGGCCTTTGTGTGTTGTATAGACAATTGTTGCAACTGATTCATTAGTTTCTCAACGGGCTTTGTTTGTGCTGAACCAACAATACCATCAGCATGTGATACAACTCTCTGCCTGGTTTTATCAAGTATTGAGCATGGTGCATCTAGAAAGATCTCGTATAATAAACCAGACTGAGAATACATCAGCTCAAGTTGTTGAGCTCTCATGATGGCATCTTCTTCGGAAAATACTCCCGACATCGTGACGTCTTTGGACAACTGTGGGACCAAATACTTAAGAAACCACTTGAGCAGGAATGCTGGTGGGACTGGTACCTTAATTAAACTCTTTTTGCATCTCCATTCTTGAATGTGATCAGAGATATGGTCTGCTTTAGTTTGCGATAAATTGGCCAACAATTTGGTGCCAGTGTCATATCTCACAGGCAACTGGAAATGGTTTAGGAAGGCCATCGCTAGTTCACTGAAGGAAGAGTATTTTGAGTGGTTGAGCTCAATGTACCATTTCACGACACTCCTAATGAGAGTACATTGAAACAATTGCAACTGTACGGAGTCGTCTTTCAATGAGTTAGATGAGCACCAAAGATGGAAGGTAGTCACATGATCTCCTGGATCTTCGTTAGGCTTGGCTTTGAACTTTGGGATGTCTGAAGGAAACTTCATCGGCATAGGAGGCCAACGTGGATCGTGACAAACAGGGTCATTCAACAACCTTGTCAATTCTGGAAAATGCAAGGTTACCAGGAAGGGTAGTTTGGGTTGTTGGTGATAACCTGGGAAAAAGGGGCCTGAAGTTTGACTGGCACAAGGTTTCCAAGAAAAGTTCGGCTGCTGGCCCAGATTCTGGTAGAAACCATGGCCATGGCAAGCATATGGATTTTGCGTGTGAGGAGACATCATCGGTGGATTTACGAAATAGGACATAGATGGTTGGGCATGCATTACATTCAAAGGACTTTGGGAAGGATTGCTCCATGTCGATCCCATGGGGATAGGCATAATGCTTTGTCCGAGGTTCCATTGATTATGAAAAGAATTACCCCAGATCGACATTCCTAACAATGGAACCGATCCCTGCCAAGAATTCCAAGGCCCTACTATGGAAGAAGTTCCTGGGTGTGCCCCCTATGCAAGAATAGTACCCTGCATAGGAATATGTTGTCCAAAACTGGGGTTTCCCCCAG
Source organism: Picea sitchensis (assembly GCA_010110895.2). NCBI lineage: Eukaryota > Viridiplantae > Streptophyta > Pinopsida > Pinales > Pinaceae > Picea > Picea sitchensis. The sequence continues at coordinate 9,418 of SNQJ01S0186361.1, read as the reverse complement.
TTGGGAAAGTAGCTGATGAGAAGGCATTGTTACCAAACACATCGAACAAAGAAAATAGTTGTGAACCTACTAGCATATTATGCAAAGGTGGTCCTTGACTCCCCGCTCCATGTAAACTATGGTGTGCAGGTTTCCCGACGGTTTGCTAATGCGAGCCACCGAGTGAAGGGGAGGAAGGAGGTATATGACCTCCTCCATAAGGGAAAGCATTAAAAGGAGAAAGAGTGCCCCCATATGTTCTTGCAGAGGAGCGTTAGAGCTCCCTACTTCCAGACTTGAAGTCTATGAAGTGGAGTAGGAAAGTACAGGACTTGTACCAGAACTAGGCAACTTGTATGAGAATGGAGGGCCTGTCGCACTTGGTGTGAAAGGGGTTATGGACGTCACCAGAGATGGGATTGGACCACTGTGCGATGTAGAGGTGGTCGATACCATGGTGGCTCAGACCGATGATAATGGGTTAGGAGGTGGAAACTCTCCTATGGTGACAATCGTAGTGGGAATTGAAGCATTCCTAGAAGGAGTAGCAACATTTGTTTCCATTGCTGCATGCAACACTGTCTGGCACTCGTAAGGATGAATCAGTACGATGGTGGGTGCCAAAAGATCAGTGGTGGAGGTTTCAACCAGACCAAAATCTTGTGCTCCAAGGTCTAAAATGGTTGATTCCTCTGGATGTTGGTCAGCCACAATTTCTTGTGACCCGATCGCTTCAAAAGACCCTTGTTGGTCTAGCTTTCGCCTTAGTGGTGGCGGGGGTGGCTCTAGTGTAACCGACGACAGGCCAAGAAGCCTTCATGACCAGCGGAGCTCATGATCCTCCACTGTGTGAGAATATCAAAGACACACTAGGGTAGTCTAACTGTTCAAAAACAACATGCACTAAAAAAAGTCCCTAGAAGATAAGATAGGCAAACACTAAATTAATTGGAAGAACAGTTACAACAACGAACACTAGAGCAACTTACCGGTGCAAGTGAAACTCGAAAACGGAAGAACCCTCCAGGTATACTCTACAAAGTATGGCCCGATGTCTATCCTAGGTACCATGGTATACCCCCACAGTCACCTGTGTATGTCCCTAAAAACGATAGGCAACTAGGTTGCCAGCGCACGAACAATCACCAGACAGGTATAGTCGAAAGTCGGGTAGACCACAATGAGCAAGGTATCGAGCCCAAAACCTGTCAAGGGTATCGAAAGCAAGTGTTCTGGAAGAAAACTAATGACCTCAAATGGATTTGAGACCCACAAAGCCCCGTGGCAAATGAAAACGACGGAATCCCAAAACAAACCCTCTATATGTGTTCTCCACTACGATTGGTCCAGCTTTGGAGGGGTTATCTCCACTACCTTTCCGCACGCGACCTCATGTTTATCCCTTGTGTTAGAGGGGGGTCCCAGATAACTTTCACGATACTGGACTCGGACACTCCCTAACTCAGACTCCAATGTTTGATTTTAATGGCCTTGAAGAGTTTCCTCTCCAACCTAATCCAATGCCCTAATCCTGAATTAGTTGGTTAACCCTACAAACATAAAAGTATAATAAATTTTAGATTTAGTGTTAATTTTATGGCTTGTCTTGTTTCAAGGGGTATGAAGGTGAAACTAATGATTTTTGAAAGACGAAAGTAAAAAATGAACAGAAAGATGGAAACAAAAATTTCATTTAACGCAAATTTTCAACAACTTTTCAAATTTTTGTTTTTTTATTTTTCTAAGATGTTTGGAATCAACAAACTTAAAGAAGGATTTCAATCGATTACGAGATACTTACAATCTAAGTAAATTGTCAAGAACTTAAGAAAACAAAGATTTTTCCCTGGTTACTAATGCAAAATCACACTTTTCAACCAAACAAGAAAATGAAAGAGATTTTTTTTTTTTATTTAAATGTTGATAAAGAAAAAAGGAAAAATACCAACAAGTAAAAAACCAAGAAAAACAATTCTAGCCTATTCGCAGATCGCAAAGAATCACTTCAAGAAATCACAAACTAGCAACTCAAAAAATGACTCTCACACTTGTCTAAAAACCCCAAAGAAATTTTTTTTAATGACAACTTTTAAATGAAAAAAGAAAGCTAAAGATAAAATCAACCCTAAGCTACTGACTGGTAGGACATAGATTCAAAAACCTGAGAGGTCTAATTCTTGTCAAGGGAAAGGATGACTACCTTACCCTCAACAAAAACTATCCTACACAAGCACATTATTGACAATCCAACAACAAGCGTGTGCACACGAGCTGTGTAGGGCCAGAGGGTGTGTACATGTGTGTTGGCCTTATACAGGCCATGTGTATCTCTAAAACTCTAAAACGAATAAAAACAGACAATCCAAACCAGGAAGAGACCACTGATATTAAGAACCAGGATCTCTTGAAGGCTTAGACACTCTCTTTAACAGAAAAAAGCAAACAATGTAAGGAAAAGAAATCGTAAAACAAACCAATCTGAGACAAGACTCCAAACAACCAAGACTTAGAAAGAATTCTAGAAAACCCCTGAGAATGATTGATTCTGATAGGGAAGAGGATGACTGCCTCAAAAAAATTTCTGGAATCTACACGCTACTGCTACTTCTTCAGCTAGCGTTTACATGCGGGTTGTAAGAGAGTAGGGCACGGGTACACACGTGCAGACCTTATGCAGGCCGCGTGTACCTTTGTGGGTCTCAAAAAAACACAGTCAAGCAAATAAAAGAGACAACTGGTATGTAAAACCAGACTCTCTACTAGCTTAGACTTTGCAGAAACTTCAAAAAATAGGCAAGAAAACCAGTCTTTTAAAACTACCCAAAAACCCTAGAGACTTCCCCAGTACGATCGCCAATTTTGTTGTGGTGGGAAATCCACCTACGAACTAGCAAATAGGGTTATAGTATGCATGCAGATATGACCAAAAGAAACCTACTTTCTACCTTTGTCGCCAGACCTAATCCCCATTTCTTTTCAGCAAATACATGGTTAGACCAACATACCTTGTTCTGGATGGTTGATGTCGATCCTTCTTCACGCTTGATCACTTGTTAGAATCTCTCCTCCCAAGGCTGACCTGCATACAGAAAAAGAAACACACTACACATGCATTTTACCTACAGACTAATGGGTTAGAGATTCAAACATATATCTACTGAACTATGAAGAACTCATATAGTGGGACAGGAAAAGCATTTCTTTCTTATTAACTTTGATGAATCAACTTACAATGTCAAGATTGGCCACTGCTCCGCGAATCCTAATCCTGGGCTCCTCTTCAAATGTCCTCCAACTTCTTTGCTTTGTATCTCTCTTTGCACGAGGATGGCTAAAGGGTTGGGACAATGGGAATATGTAATTGGGCAGAGTTTCTTTACTATTATTCTCCTCCTCCAAATGGGACCCCTAACCCTTCTTTTATAGGCTAGAAGAAGCTAGGTATTTGGATGAACCCTCAGCCATGCATGGACGGGAGTTTCAGTTAACTCACCCAAAGTTGTGTGTTCCATCAACAACTTTCCTTTTTTCGTGCTTTTGTAGGTCCATGCGGGCTATTTTAGGTCAGCTAGCGTGTACACACGTGCAATAATGGAGTAAGGTGTGTGTGACCTTATAAAAGAGGTTTTTTAAAGAGTTGTTCAGCAGTGCTTTGGCAAAGAAGGGATTTGAGATGGCCTAATGCTAGGTAAGCATGTATGGTGCAAATTAGGGTTATAACAAAGACCTAGTTGTCTATGTTGCAAATATTTGGACCATGAAGTATTAGATTTCCCTAGAATGATTGCTAAAATTGAAGGCATGAATATGAAAGAAGAAAACCCTAGGGAAGATCCAAAAATAATAGAACCCTAGAGAGAATCAAACAAGATGTTACTATAGATACAATACACCTTGAATGATCACCGACATGTTAGATTATCAGAGGTCTTTAACAAGAAATAATGCATCGAGGTAAGAATAGGAGACTTCGAAATTGACTGTGTTCTGGATGAGGAAACACAGGTGAATATTATGATAGAAAGAACTTGGGAACCTATAGGGAGGCCTTTTATGACCCCTTCATTGAGTGGAATAGGGTTATTCAGAGGGAAACTAGTAAACTTATGTGGAAGGCTCAATCAGATATATATGAATGCTAATGGAACTTCAACAGAAGAATATTTTGAGATTATCAAATTTATTGAGGACAACACCCCAATTACTATGTTACTTAGAAATCCTTGGATTGAAAGGGATCAAGCCAAAAAGAAGGAAGAAGAAAAAGTTTTAGAACAATAGAAACAAGAGTTAAAAGACTTCATGACCAGAAGGATCACGTAGTTGATTGAAGAACATGAGAACGGATCAAACCTATATCACACTAGGAACCCAAATATCAAAGTTATCAGAATACCATAGCACTCACAGAAGACTGAAGTTTCTATCTCAGATAAAGAAGAGATGTTATACCTGAACCCTAAGAAAGAACCTCAACAACGTGAAGTAACTATATCCAAGGAAAATAGGAACTAGAATGGGAAAAGAACTATTGAGACGAAGCTCACTGGAAAGAAAGCTAGAAAGTTAAGTAAGAAGAGGGAAAAGATTGAAAAGTTGCATAATATTCCAGATAGAACATCGCAGAAAGAAAACTTCCAGAATGGGAGTTTCGTCGAGATATTAGAACAACGACCTATGGCACTTCGTTGTGACGAAGTGATATAGCCATTGGACCGATATACCCATTCGACTTCCACCCCGAACAGACATAAAATCATTAAAGGATCATCACTAGACCGTTGGACCACATCATAACAGACATATCAACGTTAATGAAAGCTTCATGCACGTTGCAAGCAGACTGTTGCCAAAAAATTTTATTTAGTTCGTCGCACCATGCACAAAGAAATTTTTTTCCAATTGAGAATTAGAAACCCACAGAATAGTATTTGTATACAATGGACATTGCGATTTGGTTGGTCATCCTAGTACAATATATGAGATCATTGTGAACCCCGACTAATTTTTTTTCTTTCCAAGCACGTATGTCCGACGAATTTAGCACGGCCAAAGAATCTGCAAGAGAGGTACTCACTAGCCTCAGAACCAAAAGAGTCATGTCGAAACAAAGGTTGTCTACAAGTTTACAGGCATCATCAACAAGAAGAGTGCAAGCCTCCCCATCAACTACTCGAGTAGGAACATATTGAGTTGGCGCAGAATGCAGAACCAAACATAAAGATGATATGGCCAATGTGAGGTTGGTTCCATCCATCCTACCTGATACATACCACCTCTGAGTAGTGTGATCAACAGAGACAGTGTGCCTAGAGACTTCGAGTACACTCTAGTCACTGTGTACCTGCCGAAAGGGGTACACGCAGTCTACATAGATGAAGACAAGATTGCAGCATTGAAGTTCAGTGACTTCAACCTGGGAGATCGTAAAGTCTACAACATGCTTTCCTCGAACAAGTATTTAACCAGAACCAAGGGAAATAACTCAAAGCTCGTCCCTCAGCAATGGACTATGAACCTCGTGCAGTCCACTCTGCTGAACGTCAAGAAGATCCCACATTTCAGATGTCACTAAGAAGTCAATGCATGTGTTAAGCTACTCCTGGCGAGCTACCACAGAGGATACCTATGGTTGAACCGTCGCATCACATTTGATCCAACGCTGATCACTAGGATCGTAGGTCTTAGCATGCAGCGCTCTAATCCCCATGAATACTATCCTGGAAAGACCGTAGACTGCGCTCTTTCTCAGAAGATCAAAGAAGCTTATGGAGATGCTGTGAAAGGAGCGCGAGGCTACAAGGTAGCCTCTATTTGGAGTGGCACAGTGAACCTTGCATGTCAGCTGATCGCAGGGAAGCTCATTAGCAAGAATAGACCCACGCAAGTATCCGACTTTTTAGTTGACCTCATAGGAAAGTGCGTAGAGGGACTACAGATGAACTGGGCAAAGTACCTGGTGAATCAACTAGAGATTGACTACAGAGAAGCTCAAGATCAGGGGCATGAATTCCATTTTAGCTGGATCTTGTTACTTATAGCTTTCATTGTATGGGAGATACTAAAAGATGCAACCTTACTGGACCTCGACCCTTTTGAGCCCTTACCCACGAAGTTCAATACCTTATAGTACTTGAATGATATGAGAAAACAATGGCAATCCAATGTCGTATTCCATGCCTACTACAATCAGTTGAAGCGTGCCATCTAGTCTAAGCCTTAGATAACCTTGAATACCCTCTTCAGGTTTAGACCCTTAATGTAGTTCAACGCAGACCGCCACTTCATTTACATAACAACACATGCTGATGAGAACAAAGAGCAGTTACAGTTTTATTATAAGATGACAAAAGAAGACCTGGAGGAAATTACCAAGGAATGGTCAGCAGACCTCCTTGTTTCATCAGACCCTACAGAATTGTTCGACATTGACAACCCAAAAGCTGCGAAGGATACACCTGGGCCCAGTAAAATGAAGAAAACAACAAATATGAAGAAGGATGAGGAAATACAAGATATAGACAATAGATATGTAAGGACTGCATCCATTACACCCTAGAAAGAAGGTAATGATGAAGAATTTGAACATAGGCCATAAGACAAAGAGTAATCATCGAAGAAAAGGAAGGTTTCACCTCTGAAACCTTCCTCTTGGAAGAAAACTAGAACCCATGAAGACCATGCTCACCCCATATGACTTCAGTTTTCTCCTCGCAACTGTGAACGGAGATATATAATAAATAACAAAAAATTAGGAAGCCAAGAAATAGGCAATGTACAAAAGAATTGAGAGCGAGTTCCAAGGAGTGCAGCAGGCACTTCAGTCTATCCGCGTAGTATCCATTGCACCCCTGACAGAAGGAACAACAAAAGAGGGAGATGAACTAGTTCAACTTCGCAAGATTGCTACCACAGTCAAAGAACACCTTCGAAAAGAACAGGAAGAAACCACGCAGGCCACCCAGGCCTTAAAGAAAGCACAAGAGGAAATCATCAAGCAACATCAAGCTATGCAACAAGAGAGGGACGCTCTCCAAGCAAAATTGGAAGAAGACAGAGTGAAGATCCAAAAAGAAAAGGAGCAGCTACTCGCGAAGCAGATCGGGATTGAAGAAGTAGTCAACAGAGCATTTCTCTCTGTGACCAACTTAGAGAAGAAATAAGAAGAACCCTTAGAACACTAAGTGATGAAGCTTGCTGAATTTATTCAACAACTTCAACAAAGAGTCGTATAAATAGATCTTCAGACCATACCAAGTACCCTAGAAGAAGAGTGTGACCAGTGAGAAATAACTTCCCGTAGCACAGTAGAAAGGCTTAAATCACTCACTGAGGAATGCAAACAATTAAGTAGAAGAAGTGCACATATACATGAGAACCTAATCGAGAATCCCAAATTGCACAAATTGGAGTCGTAGCTCAAGGAGGCGAAGCATGAAGCTGAAAAGATACAAGTGTAGACGAAGGCCCTATCACCCATAGAGAAAATGAAACAGTCTTATGAATAACGCATAGCACAACAACAGATCCATATAATCCAGAGAAAGGTAATGGAAGTAACTCAACAACTTCAACCTTTGCAGGATAAGTCATGTCAACTATTTATAGAGATCGAGAACCAAGGATTAGAGTTGGAACATGTCATGAATTTATCACAACAATGCCTAGAAGGGTCTCTGAATGTCGCACTCATCCAGGAGTTCACTGAGCAAGAAGCAGTTGCAACACAGGAGGTCGAAGCAGCTCGAGCCAAGATCGAGGTGTTCAAAGCAGAATTGATCAGACTTGAGTGACTCGAGGTCTTGATATTAGAGAGACCAACACTGTGAACGAGGCTATGGGACCAAAGATTATATATAATCTAATTTTTGGAGGTAATCCATAGTGGAAGGAAGTACTACATATAAAGT
>SNQJ01S0186360.1:10880-24073 GCA_010110895.2 Picea sitchensis | reverse complement strand
CAAAATGAAAATGTCTCCTTGGTATATATAGGAGACTAGGAGGTATAATTACAACTAATGGCCTAAATCCGACATAAATAAAATAACATTACTAACATAATATGACCCAATTAAGGGGTAATGAGCCAATATTAGGGCTTAACATTCAATAGAAATGATCCTAGTAAAAATCATCAAGATCAATATGCTAAGGATGATACCAAGAAATAAGACTCCTTGGGAAATATGGGAAGACCACCAATATAGTGTTGGGGATGCAAAGAAGATCACTTGTACAAGAATTTCCCACACAGAAAGGATAGAGTGAAGACTATGCACAACATCCAAGAAGCTACAACATTCAAAGAAATGGGAAGGATTTATGTAGCCTTAGATGATCGACAAGTAGAGTACCAATACAACATGATCGAGGTGGAAGATAAGATCATAAATCAGTCTATTGTTATTTTAATTTATTCAGGAGAAAGTCATTGTTACATTGATCCTAGAATAGTGGATAGATTACATTTGGAGAAAATTAAGCGTAGGAAATCAAGTTTGGTTCAAATATCCACTGGAACTAAAAGGAGAATCCATGATATGGTCATAATTTTTTTTATTAGTCTTAATGGTGTGAGTACTAGTGTTGACCTAAATATCATAGAATTGGGGTGTTATGATATTCTAATTGGAATGGATTGGATGGAAAAGAATCATGTTGTCCTAGACTATCATAGAAAGACATTTACATGTCTTTATGGAGATGGAAAACAAAGCACTATGAAAGGAGTTCCAATACCCATCTCTATAAGGGATATTTCATCCTTACAGTTGAAGAGATGTTTTTGAAAAGGATGTCAATTGTATGCAGACCATGTGGAGGAGCCAGAAAATACAAAGGGGCCAACCCTTGAATATTTCTTAATACTACAAGAATCCGAGGATGTATTCCAATAAATACCAGGGTTTCCACCAAAAAGGGAAATAGATTTCTTTATTGATCTAGTGACAAGAGATTCCTTGGTGTCAAAAACACCTTACGGAATGAGCACACTAAAGTTAAAAGAATTACAAATGAAGTTGGAGGAATTGTTGAAGAAAGGGTACATACGACCAAGTGATTCACCTTGGGGAGAACCAGTACTCTTTTTCAAAAAGAAAGGTGGAACCTTGAGGCTATGTATTGACTTTCAATAGTTGAATAAGTATACTATAAAGAAAAAGTATCCTCTACCCATAATTGATGACCTCTTTGATTAGCTAAGAGGAGAAAATATATTTTCAAAGATAGACTTGAGATCGGGATACCATCAAGTAAGAATCAAGGAAGAAGACATCCATAAGACATCCTTTAGAGCTAGGTATGGACATTGTGAGTTTGTAGTGGTTCCATTTGGATTGTCCAATGCACCAACTATATTTATGTTCTTAATGAATGGCATATTCAGAAATTACTTGGATAAGTTTATCAAAGTATTCCTGGATGACATACTTGTCTATTCTAATTCAAATTAAGATCATGAACATCACCTAAGACCGGTACTGCAAGTGCTGAGAAAACATCAGTTGTATGCCAAGATGAGTAAGTGTTCTTTTTATCAAGAACAAATCCATTATTTGGAGAACATTATTTCAGAACAACGTATAGCACTAGACCTTGAGAAGATTGAAGCCATTAGAGGATGGCCAACGCCCATGAATGTTTCATAAGTCATACATTTATGGGGTTAGCTGGTTACTACATAAGGTTTATAGAAGGATTCTCTAAGATTTATCATCCCAACACTTCTTTGAAAAATAAGGGAATTAAATTTGAATGGACACCTGAGTGTGAATAAACTTTTAATTCGTTAAAGGAATTACTTACTAGTGCACCTATTTTGAATATTGTTGACCCAAATGAGAATTTTGTGGTATCCACAGATGCATGCAAGGAAGGACTTAGTGGAGTCCACACTAAAAATGGACATTTCATTTGTTATGAGTCCACAAATATTAAGGAACATGAGAGGAACTATGCCACGCATGAATTGGAGATTGCTTCCATTGTTCATGCATTGAAGATTTGGAGGCATTATCTCATGGGAAAAATATTTGAATTAAGAACAGACCACAGTGGTCTGAAGTATCTTTTTGATCAACCAACTTTGAATGCCAGGAAAACAAGATGGCTTGAATTCTTAAGTGAATACGACTTTGATATCAAGCATATCAAAGGAAGAGAAAATAAAGTTGTTGATCCACTTAGTAGAAGAGTGCATCTCATGCATGCTACAGCTATGAGTATACATCAATCATACTTGAAGAGCATAATTTTAGATGTTGATGTTACATATAAGAATTACCTATAGGTAAAGGAAAGCTTACAGTGAGGATATGTACAATAGAAATTGAAAGAGTATGAGATAAAGGAGGATGGATTACTTTTGCATAAAAATAGAATTTATGTTCCTAGTTCCAGAGAACTTAGGAATTTGGTATTAAAGGAAATGAAGAACATTCCATATGTTTGACATCCCGACTACCAAAAAAAAATTACAGCAGTAAGAAGCCAATTATTTTGGCCGGGAATGAAAAAGGATGTTTTTGATTACATCGCCAGATGTTTGGAATGTCAGAGAGTGAAGGTTGAGCATAGACACTAAGCAGGTTTTCTCCAGCCATTACCAATCCCATAGAAGAAATGGGAAGTGATAACCATTGACTTTATAACTAAATTGCCCAGGACAACAAGGCAACATGATTCAATCATGGTAGTGGTTGATAAATTGATAAAGGTTGCTCATTTTGTTCCTGTAAAAACAACTCATACAACAAATAACATTGCAGAAATTTACATGAAGGAAATTTCTAGGTTTCATAGGATACCTAGGAAAATTGTCTCATACAAAGACACTAAGTTTACTTCAAATTTTTGGAAAGTATTATTCAAAGGATTTGGTACAAATCTGAAATTTCGCACAACACACCATATACAACTAGATGGGAAGACAAAGAGGGTCAATTGAGTAATTCAAGACATGTTAAGAATGTATGTGATGGATAATCCATCTAAGTGGGAAGATTACATGCACTTGGTTGAGTTTTCCTGTAATAATGGGTATAAAGCTTCATTGAAGATGAGCCCATTTGAAGCCTTGTATGGTAGAAATTGCAGTACTCTAGTAAGTTGGGACAACCCAATAGATAGAGTGGTACTTGGACCAGAGTTGCTCAAGTAAATGGAAGACCAGATGGTTAAGATTAAGCATAATTTAAAGGCAGCTCAGGATACACAAAAAGTATATGATGACAAGAATAAGACAACAAGGGAATTTAAAATAGGAGAGCATGTTATCTTGAAAGTAAATCCCAAGAAGAGCTCTTTGAAGTTGGGGAGTTGTAAAATATGGGAGCCAAATACTGTGGCCCATTTGAGATATTGGACAAAATAGGGCTAGTTTCATATATGCTTACATTGCCTATTTCCATGAAAGTGCATAATGTATTTCATGTCTCTTTTCTAAAGAAATATGTACATGATCCTAACCATGTTGTTGATTGGCATATGATTCAGTTAGAGACAGAGGGAAACTTTTAGGTCCATCTAGTTTGAATACTGGACAGAAAAGTCAAAATGCTCCGGAATCAAGTTATAGAGATAGTAAAAGTTCATTGGACCTAATATAGTCTTAAACATGCTACATGGGAGCATGAATATGCCATGTGGGTAGAGTAACCACAACTTTTAAAATAAACTTTGAGGTTTTGATCTTTGTTTTGTATATGCACTTATGACAGTGCCAAAATAAGGGGGAGGGGATGTAACTCTCAGGGTTTTGAGCCCCATATTAAATAATGTATTATTATATTTTTGTGAGGCTAGAGTGCCCAAACAATTATTAAAAGTCCAGTGTCACTAAGAAATGTAATTTTTTGATCATTATTAATAATAAATACATCGTTGGTTGCTAGATGGAAAAGGTCCATGGTTATAGAGATCTATGATTCCACAAGAGACGGGGGCTTGAGGGGATAAGTTGTTGTTTTTTATATATTACCCATTTTGTGTAATGGGGGGGAATCAGTTATGTGAGCTCTTGGGGGAAGGCCATGAGGTTCTTGATCCCCACGAATTACAAAAACCTATCCCCGGTCTGTGGAAGGGGTTCATTTTTCCTTTGGAAATTACTCTCATTCCTGTCCCCATTATGGTGTTGTTGTTGGTCGCCTCACGGGTTCATTCAATCGTTTTGTTCCATGTTCATCCTCTATCATGGAGTCTTCACTCCATTCATTCCTTCACTCACTCATCTTTCCTCATTTTTGTGCCTTGGCTTAGGAAAGGAAGAAAACTGTTGAAGAGCATCCACCATTTTGTTGGCTGTAGAGATTGCTGGTGTAATCCAACCATGATTTCAGTCCTGCATGTCTGAGATGCTTTTCCTATGATCAAATTTGATCACAACTACGAGTTTTAAGAGTCCAAACATGGATATTTTGGACCAGCTGTATTGGAGCCCTAGAAGGAGAGGGACTTCTCAACTATTGTTGAGACTTAGAACTATTGTTGAGCCATGGATCAAGGGTGACACTATTGTTGAGACTTAGAATGGTTGAAGCTTGGGACTTCTCTGTAGTGTCGCCCTTGAGCCCTCGAGAGATGAATGTTCTAAGGTTAGTGTGGCACAACTCAACTTGAGGTTGAGCATGTTACTTCAAGTGATACTGCATAGACTAGTGTTTAGAGTATAATTTGTGCATTGGATTTTGGAGTAGCATTGTTCACTAGTAATTTGGGTGATGTTATAGTATGGTATCAGAGTGACAAAAGTTGATATTGTGTGACATGGCCCAACCTAGGTGGTTGTGGATGTTATAGATGGGTATCAGAGCTATTGTTTCAACACTGGACTTGTATGGGCCAGAGGCCAACAAGAAGCATAAGAGATATTGGTTCAACATTGAGCTTGAATGGGCTGAGTATCTATTTAAGGCAAAATTTGGGCTGATAAGTGGACGAATTTGGAATTATAGCGTGACCATGGTGCCTATAAAATAAGAATGCACAGATGTTTGTGATAAATATTTTATATTCCGTGGTGAGGCAATGGAACTTCACAATATACAATGGTGCATGTGCGTGTGCACTAAAGGTTGGGATTTGCGTGGAACAAATTTATGGTGCATGTGCAATACTGATACCCGATGCGCATGTTAAAATTTTACATTGTGCATTGGGTGTGTTGAATATCAATGCATGCATGGATTTGGAAGAAAGGACTCTGACAAGATGGTGTAGAGTTTTCATGAAGTTGTCTCATGAATTCATCTATCAAATATTGTTGCCTGCAAATTTTTCAATATTACCAACGATTAGAGGACAAAATCAACGTAGAAGGTTAAAATCATGGGATATGTGTAGAGAAATTATAGCCTTGATGAAGAATTAGGGGATTTGAATGTCGGTTTGGGTGTTGATGGTACATAATGTAAGGAGTAATGCATAAATTTGGTAGAAACCATAAAGGGACTGGAAAACGATGTCAAAAGATATAAAGGTGATAATGAAAGGCTTATGAAATCCAAGGAGCAACAAGATGACTTTAATGTTAAATTGATGCAAAGCTTGGACAAAATAGAAAATAAAATGGATAAGGATACAAAGACAAGTAGGACAAGAAGTCGCATGTCTCATGATGAGAAAATAATGTAAGCAAGAAGTTTTTATAGGCATCGACCTCACTCTCCAAAGGATTCATTTAGGAAAGCATGCAATAGCTCAAGTCCATCTATCATAAAGCATAAGAGAAGGATTGGGGTGGACGAGCTACATGGAGAAATGAATAAGATCAAGTCTCCTTCCATTGACGAGGAGCACAAGAAGGATGATATGAAGAGACCTGGATTTTGGATATGAGGAATTACATCCAATTGCATAGATATTTTGTGCATGAAGAAGGAATAATTTCCATCTATCAACTAAAAGGAAAAGCATCAATGTGTTGGGATCAGTTCGTGCAAGTGCAACACATTGATGAGAGGAAAGTTAATTGGAGGGAGTTAAAGAGTTATGTCCAAAATAAATACTTATCCAAGAGGTAATATAACAATAAAATGAAGGATTTCTTTGAACTCAAGCTTGGGAGTTTGACAATAGATGACTATGAAGGAAGATACCCAGAGTTATTGAAATATGTTGTATTCATCAAGGATGGGAAAGTTAAAATTCATAGGTACCTAAGTGAGTTTCCCTCGTTTATTAGTGAAAAGATACAATATGATGACCCTAAGACATTGGAGGAAACCATAAGTCATGATAAATGTATTTATGATTGTTATACCACAATTTTCCACACCAATTTGATTGTGAGATGGCTCGGCCCTTGCTCTTGACTTGCAAGCTAAAATCCCAACTTTCCTCATCAAAGTCACTTAAAAACCATCATTTTTAGTGCCATATATGGTTCACCTGTGTAAAACTTGTAGATGTCTATGGGTTTCTAGTTGACAAATCGTGGATGCCCTAAAAAAATTTGAAAAATAAAATAATTCCTTATTTTTGGGTGGGGATTTCGGTTGGGCTCGTTTCCCAACCTTCCTGAGCCTGTACTCAACAAAATTAAATCTCCTTAACCTATTTAGGATGGTATAAAGGAACATTTGGGGGCAGGGATGAGGAGTAAAAATAAGGTGCAAAGTTATGTTATTGGATCTACAAGTCTCCCTATCTCCCTTCATTCTTTGAGTAGCATCTGCTTGTTCTAGAACTTGCTTTATAGTACTCATTCTTCTCCATTATATGGCTATAGGGTGTTTTCATATACTTATTGAGTAATTTGAAGAAGGACCATTGTATTGATTTGATGCTTGAAGTACCATTGAAGGAACTTGGGAAGTTGGATTTGAGGCAGTGTCAACGGTTCAAGTTAGGTTGTAACCACTCATTTTCACTATTTTCAATAAAAGAGTTCTCTTTCCCACATATATGTGTAAATTTGTTTCTAGTTGTTGATATATGATAACGTCTTTCATATATTAGTATAGTCATGATCCTTCTCTAACGCATGAGCTAAACATTAGGTCGTGCACAGGGGAGTTGAGGAGATTCCCCTCCAAATCTTAACTGAGTGTAGTGAAGGGATCATATATTGGATATTTTGCTAGTCCAGTTACCTATATGAGAGGATACACTTTCGAAGATTTGAGATTTTTTACCTTTCCCATACATTCTATCCTGACTGTCGAATGTACCCCTAGAACATTGAATTCTAGTTGGTGAACTTAGTTTATTTTCCTAGGGATCTCATAGGTGACCGTGGGGGTTTGTCATGGTACCTGAGGAAGATTTTGTATCACACTTTTCAATATTGTTGAAGGGTTCCTCGTGAAGCATGGGTACTTTCACTATATAAGGCTAGTTAGTGGAGGTTGGGATAATTTCTCCTCACTCCTTCATCCATTGGTCCATGGGACATAATCAACCCATGACTTCGTCCAGAATGTCCCTTTCCATTTTTCACTGCTTTTGACTCATGACCTCATCCACTTGGGCTAAAGTTTTGAAAAAAGAAATTTCTTGTGATGTTTCTCTTGGGGATATTTATTGGAGTGTTTCTTTTTGTAGTTACTTATTTAATTATTACCTCATTTGGATCATTTTTTTAGGGTGGTTGACCAACTACTCAGCTGGTCGGGAAGGAACCCTGATCTTTCTCTTGAAAGTCTAGAGCCACCTCCTATAAGGTGTGGGTTTTTATACCATTGGTTTGCCAGATTCAATGTGTAATACTTTTATGGACATGAAAAATTTCATGAGGGGTGAACCTATGCATATGGCCAAAGTTTTGGAGGATACCAACCAAGGGACCCCTACCCAAGGGGATTATTGCACTTTTCCTTTCTTTGGAAACATTGGTTCCCCCTTGATGGCCACTTTGCACATTTCTGGGTTGAATGTAGGACTACAGGTTTTGTTTTTCACCACTCTGAATGTCCCAAATTCTCTTAACTTTTCACAAATAAGCACTTTATTTCATGGGCATTGAATGGATGTTTATCCTTTATCTTATGCACCAATGGATCCTTCTCCTTATTTTTATCCTTCTTCTAGTAAAATTCTTGGTACCAGTAAAAAAAGTATAAAAGGAATATGAAGAGGAAGAGTAAGAAAAATAATTCACCAACCTTTTCTAGTCATGTTGAAGACCTGCACCTAGCCTCTACTAGTCATGCTAGGGGCAAGCAACCAGCCACTGTGAGTCGCACTAGAAGAAAAATTCTAGTCACTACGAGTCATACTTGTATTAGTTCACCAAGATTTGTCAATCATGTTGGAGACTTGTCAACAACCATTGTGACTCATGTTAAAAAAAAGAAACCATTCACTACAAGTCATGCTAGGGGTAAGAGTCTAGTCACTGCTAGTCATACTGGAAAAATGTCACCAACCTATGCAAGTCATATTGGAGATCAACGCCTAGCCTCTGCAAGTCATGCTGGGAGTAACCCATCGACCACTGCAAGTCATGTTGGAGGCAATATTCTAGTCACTACTATTCATACCAGACAAACTTCACCAATCTCTACAAATCATGTTGGAGATAATAATCTAGCCTATGCAAGTCATGCTAGGAGTAACCCAACGGTCATTGCAAGTCATGCTAGGGGAATTGATACTATTTATAAGCCTAGATGTATAGGAATTAAACCCAATTTTCCTTGTAATATTTGCGATGGAGACCACCTTACTCATCTTTTCCCTAAGATTCAAGTGGTATGAATAACATGGTCCTTTTCTAAAGGCTCTTCTAGTTATGTCATCTTCGGTTTCCTATCAATATATTAAATCATATGTTGATGAAGTGTTTGTGTCAATGTAATCTTCGGTCAATACTACTCTTGTTTTGGGTGGTGATGCATCTCTTGACCAGTTGTCTCATGTCCTATTCAACCAGTGGTTGAGGAAGTGGTCGAGCCAGTGCAATTTTCGGTCGATCCCACTCTTCTCTTGGATAATGACTAATATTCCAAAGTGGTCGAGATGATGCAATATTCGGTCGATCCCACTCTCCTTTCAAGGAGTGATGCGTATTTAGAATTTTTAGTTCAATACCTTCTAAACAAGGAGGAATTCTTGTTGAATTAAATGAAAAAGTACCTAGTACAAGTGTTTCTAATCACCTAGGAACTTAGGGGTGAGAAAGTGTCCATTCTGGTCCCTAGTAATTAATTTCATGTGATTTGAAATTAAAAGTGACTTTATGAAAATTAAGTGAAGTGGGTGACTTAAAATCCATTTGATCTCAACCATCCATCTAGCCTAATCTCCAACATTGGATTAGATAACCCTTCACCTTCCCCCATGTGTTCGAATTAGGGAAAGGGAACCCCCATTCTTGGCATTCTTCACGAGACTTGGAGAGAGAGAGAGAAAGAATCGAGCTAAGGAGAAGGAGTACATTTGCATACTAGAGCATGCATCCCAAGGTTGTTTCTAGCATGGAAACTGAGGAGGGAAAATAAAATAGAGTACATAGGTCATACTGTACAAATTCTGGGAAGACCATATAACTGAGACTTGGCACATAAATCAAGAAAGAGGACTATACAATTTTTTAGTGTGGTTGGCATGAAAATTGAGGTAGATTATAGTCATAAATTTCTAGTTGTTTTTATCAACAAGAAGGCATGAAATTCAAGGTAGACCGTACAACATTTATTGATATGAAAATTGTATTGTGTATGGATTTCTGAGCAAATAAATCGAGGATCTGGTGGCACAGTTTCCTAGGCAGAGTGTGGGCATAGAAAATGAGATAAGTATATGTATTTAATTTGTTGAAGATGATTTTTATAAGAAAATTCTCTTTGATCTCTGAATAATAAAATCCTCCCCTATCTTACTAGTTTTCTCCTTGTGGGTTTTTCTAGGGTCTTGATTTTGGACCAAAAACATCTGAGTATTAATTTTCTAGGTGTGATTATTTATGAGTTATTGTTGTAGAAGACTTCATGTGTTTTTTGTTCATGACATTTAATTTTATTCTTACTAATTTTGCATAATTTTCAATGTGGCTTGGGAATTAAACAATGTGTCTCAGTTAGACTTGAAACAAAGGTTGGGGTTTGAACAATTCCACAATTCTACTCTCTTCAAGTATTCTCCCTCCAAGTCCTAGGATGGTTTCCTTTGATTGGAATAATCTTGTGGAGCCTCACCTTCCTTATTCTACACCTT
Organism: Picea sitchensis; assembly: GCA_010110895.2. Lineage (NCBI taxonomy): Eukaryota > Viridiplantae > Streptophyta > Pinopsida > Pinales > Pinaceae > Picea > Picea sitchensis. The sequence continues at coordinate 13,875 of SNQJ01S0186360.1, read as the reverse complement.
TCCAGATAACGATTTTGGTTGAATATATGTTGAAATGAATTCATTGATGTGTTGTAGATGAAGGATCATCTGCAAGTATTTTATCCTCCTCGGCTTGGCAAACTTTGGTTTCTCCCAAGCTTGTGTCAACTACCAGTGATATGTTAGATTTAGACAGAAGACCTAGTGAATTTTTGGGGATTCTTCCATAGTTTCCTATCATGTTAGGTGGGAAGATTATTCGAATCGATATGCTAGTGGTGTCAATCCCTCTATACTTCAATATAATTCTTGGGCATGCTTATGTTTCTGTGATGAAGGTGTTGGCATGTTTTTGGACAAAGGTAGAGTATGCGTGTTTGTCATTGATGGTGATGTCATTAATGGAGAATATCAACATGATCAATAGCGCAACAACAATGGCATGGCAATGGAAAGATCAACAGTGAAGAGCAATAGTGATCATTGGATCACATTCAGAATTTCTAATGATCATCAGATCTGAATTCAGATAGGAAGAGTGCACAGTAGAAGAGAATAGATCTCAAGCATAAGATCTGAGCCTGAAGACTGACCATCATTGGATCCATAAGAAGTAGCATGGTATTTACATGCAAGATGAAGTGGGCCTACAAAATCTCGAAAGCAGGAGGATATTCCATCTTCAAGAAGGACACGTGGCAAGCGACTAGAATTTCACTGACCTGCACATTGGAGAAGTCAACGGAACATGGTGTGGGAACTTGCGATATGAAAAATCCCGAGAATTGATCTAGACCTTTGGATCGAGGTATGTTGTGGATCGTTGGATGAAGAGGACATATGGTGAGCGATTGGCATTTCGCTGACTGGAAATTCAAAGAAAGGAGGTTCTCTATCCTATGAAATCGCGAAATCAGAAACCACGACTTAATCCGAGTCGTTGATCAAAGGGATATTGTGGACCGTTGATCATGCATGACGAAGGCCCGTAAAGTTGTGAAATTGTGATAAGATCTTGACCATTGATCCAAGAGGGACATGTGGTGAGGGATTAACATTTCGCTGACTAGAAAGTCAAAGGAAGGAAATTCTCTAACCTTGCAACAAGCGATAAGGTATGGCCCGTGGTCATAGACAAGGTCACATCATTGAAGGCTTAAGCGAAGGAGATAATTTCTAAGCTCCATTTTGGGGATCGCAACTTGGAGTGTCGAGACCCTTCATCACAAGAATCTTGAAATGCGAGATCGCGATGAGATCTGGACCATCGGATCATTGGATATCTCGACCATTGATCAGGCTCGATGAAGTTCATAAGTTCATGAAATGAGAAACAACTTTTCGTGTAAGCTATGGTCACTGTCGATGGTCATATGAGAGGGAAGAGATAGCATGAAGCTAAGCTCCATTTCCGGGATCACAACTTGGAGTGTCGAGACCCTTCGACACAAAATTTCCAAAATGTGAAATGTGAAATGCATTTTGATTAGGCCCATGGTCATAGCCAATGGGCATATGGGATAAATGCAATATATTGCATATTTAATCCAACGATGCTTGTTAAATGGAAATTTGATCGAGGGGCTATTGTTGATCTTTACGATTAACTATCCAGTTATGATTCAATTAGCAGAACCGAATCATGGTTCTTGGATGGTTGGTGATTCAGTGGTTGAAGCACTGTTGCCCTAGTAATTTGAGGTGCAACTAAATTCGTGAGAAGTGCATAAAAGAAATATGTAGTGACTTTGTATGGTTGCTTGTTTTGAATGAAAAATGAGTTGAACTATAAGAAATGGAAAATTAGAGTATGTGCAGTGTGAGAATGACAGTATGCGTAGTGTGAGATAAAACTCAGAGGTGAGTAACAAATGTTGAATAGATAGAAGAAAGAGAAGAATTTCAGAACAACTTGAAGCAGAGAAGAATTGCAGAACATATAGAAGCATAAAAGAATTGCAGGACAGAAGAGAAGTGGTAAGAATTGAAACACCTATGTTTTTGGTCATTCGATCATTTTACTTATAAACAGGGAGGTAGGGTGGTGCTAGGGAGGACTGTGGTCCTCTGATATTCAAGTTGATGCTTGAATATTGGGAGTTGTATCTTCCATCTAGTTGTGTCTAGAAAATAGGGTGGCAGGGTGGTGCTTGGGAAAACACAGAGTTTTTTGTATGCAAGTTGGTACTTGTGTAAGTGGAAGTAGGTGCTTCCATCCAGTCGGTGCTAGAACACTTAGGGAGTTGGTGCTTCGTTCTAGTGGGTGATAGAGAAACCAGAAAATTGGTTCTCTCAACAAGTTGGAGCTTGTGAAAAAGAGGTAGTAGCCTCACTTTGAGTTGGTTCTCAAACATAGATGATGTACAGAACTTAAAAGATTGTCTATCATTTCAAAGAAGAAGAGGTTTTCTCCCTTTATGGGTTTCCTTGTGAAACTTTGTTTCTGTATATATCTTATGTGTGACTGATGTTGACTATTTATGTTGTCCATATGTTGTATAATATTGATGGTCACTTGCCCCCGGGGGAGCAACTCAATTGGCAAGTTCCGTGAAAATGAAGTTCCATGAGGTTTCGAGTTCAACTCCCCCCGACTTACAATGTGTGCCACATATGGGGCCTCGTGGGCACACCTGTAAGTTATAGTGGTAGCAGTTGGATAACATGGCCACGTGTAATGCGAGAACATGCCCAACTAGTTGTTGATTCCTCCAGACATAAAAAAATAAAAAAATAAATAAAAATATATATTGATGGTCACTTGGAGAAAGATTAAAAATGGTTCAATAGACTTAAAATTGTTTAAGCACAGTAACAACTGATTCACCCCCCCACCCTCAGTTGTCTTAGTAATTTCAACAATTGGTATCAGAGCGGGTTCATTTTATCTAAAGGTAGATCTGTAAGCTTAAACATGACAAGTCATGAAGTGACTTCAGCCACTAAGACTCCTCTGTTTGATGGAACAAATTTTGCCTTCTGGAAGGTTAGAATGAGAACATACCTAATGGCCTTAGGTGTTGATGTTTGGGAT
>SNQJ01S0186357.1:0-18609 GCA_010110895.2 Picea sitchensis | reverse complement strand
AACACATCTCTCTTTCTTAACCACACTTACACACTTTCATTCCTTAATGCCTCACATGGTTTGGTTAATTTATTGCTATGCTGTCCTTGCCCTCATTTGTTGGCTATTTCTTGCAAGCTATCTAATGTGCATCTAGGACTTCATTACCACATAGCATATATGTGTTAATGACTTTAAATTCACAAGCTTAAACAACACAACTTTGGCCTTAAAGTGAGTTCTCAGCCGAGTCACTAAATCACCATTAAAAGGTGTCATAAAACTCTCAAAACACTTCACACCCCACCTAAAGTCTACACTTAATCAATCAGATATACCTCAATAGACTATTTAGGGGTACCTTAGGACTGCTCATCTTCACCCATCCAGTCCTGGACTTGAGGAAAACAACTTGTAGGGAGTAGGATCCGCCTCAGACACTGTGTGTGTGTCGCCTCCTGAAGTACCTTGTTTTGGGATGATTGTCTCATTAGGTTGGCCTCTGCTGCCACACTATCTTGATCATCCAACGACTTTTCATAATAGGGGGGAGGATGCTTTGGTGAAAGCTAATTAAACTTCGATAAATCTTAAGAAAGCCTAATAATTAAATTCTAGACCAAACTTAATAGAATACTTGGGGGTTTGGTCTAGGGTTTAATTAAGAGTGTGGATCATTTTCAATAATCTTTATAACAGTCTTGCCTAAATCTTCTAAATCTTTTGAATGTTGATGATGATCTCATAAATGTGATGGTTTATTGATGCTTTAGTCTTTTGATATCCAACACAAATAGAAGTTAAACTTGGTTAGCTTGTTATTGTAAATCTATCATTCTTTAAATTGTAAATCTTTTAAGTGATTGTACATGATATTCTATAATTGGATTTGCTATTTTCGTAATCTTTGTAGGTAATTTGTAATCTTTGTAAAGAACCACCCTTAAACATAGTTGGCCCCATAGCCCAATTCAGGGCACCAGTCTTAGCTGACCTAGGGAATGTAATGTCCCATCACTTCAGGTACTGAATACCATGTAGGAGCCATAATACTGTGGAACAATTAGACGGATGAGTTAGGGAATTATATTGGTAAAGTCACTTTCAATTATAAAGTGAAACTTAGGAAAAGTGAGTTTATTATTATTAAACCCCCTCTTTGAGGGTATTTCTCCAATTATTAATTAAATGAATATTTTAATGGAGAAAAGAAAAGAAAGAGAAAAAGGACTATGGAGGGTTGGAAAGAATTATTGATTATTCATTTCAAAAATTGAGTTTTGAGAGAACGTGGAGAGCTTGAATAGGGTTTCAAATTGAAACCCATTTCTATTAATCGATTCGACAAAGGAAACCATTCCGCCTAGCTATGAGATTGAGAAGTCCCAGCTTCCTATTTGCGCATTATTGGTATCACATTCAAGAGCTTCATCAAGAAGGAACTTGATTTACAGATCCTGCGGAGGAGAGACAAAGAATTTTGGTACTGCAGGAGGGTCAAGGCTTTCCTGAGTCAAGGAATCCTCTCATCCTATTGTCAGGTTTTTCTATTAGTCAACAGCCTTTCATCCCCGTGCTTACGCCATTGTCAAGTACGACCCAAGTATGTGGATTGGCCGTTACAATTTAGGGCAGTCATATCTTGTCGTCAGATCCCATTTCCCCAATACCGCGGGTATTCCTTCGTGTCATGGAAGGCAAGGAAGGTTGAGGTCACCTCGACCTTTGGCCGGAGACTTGCCACCACGGTGGCCAGTAGTAAAATGTTGAGATGATCGCCAATCGCCACATCACCGCCGGTCAGTAACGTGCAGCTGGGTCACGTCCCAATCTATCAACATCGCAGGCGACCGGCATTCTTTCCATTGTCATGTAAGGATGTGAAGTCTCTACCAGCATCCATCATCCTCTACTCACCGGAGGTATTTCATTTTGTTTTAACTGTCATAAACTCAGCCTTATTATTTAAATAAAATCTGACTGAGTTTGGGGTTATTTTGCTCATTCAAATGTGACGGTTTCTCATTGTTATTTTATGGGTTTTCCTAAATGCCAAACACATGTTATGCATATCATTTGGGGAGGTATAAGGGGTTAAAAAAACCAACAAACCAGCAAGAAAAAATTGTAAACACATCACGTTTCCATCTAAATTTCACTTTCAGCAACAAATAATTAAAGCATGCAAAGTGTTTGACGAAAGTCCAACACCAAAACTAGAAGGGTTTTTCCAATTTTGCAACTTAGAATATTTCCCTGGTATCGTAGGCATGATCCTCGCCACCGTGGGCTTTTACATTACACGACCGGAGGAAGGGTTGCAGAACATCACTTATAGGAGCAGGAGGTATAGGAGCTTAGAGGGGAGAGGAGAAGAAATGGAGGACACCCAGGAAAAATGCAACTTACGCAGGACAAAGAGGATGGTTTTGATCAGAGGGCTTATGAAAGCTTTACAGGATATAGCAGAGGGTCAGTGAGAGACCCGAGAGTTCATGGGCGGAATCATGTGTTATGCCTAGGAGTAAGCATGGTGAAGAAAGGGGGAGAGCAAAGAAGAGAGGTTGCATGGAAGAAGGGGGGAAACACACAAACCTCATATTGAGGTGATCATCTTGCGACCAACCCTCGGAACTCAGCCTCAATGACTACAAAGGATTCCTAGAATTCACCATGCCAAAGTTCTTAGTACCATCGGAGACAGGTACAGGAGGATAGGTAGAGCATGACGAGCCATTAGCAGCCTATTTTTGGAGTATAAGACCATGGATGCACAATTGAGAGAAGCTATGACTTTGCCAAGTTTTGTAGCTTCAAGGGGAGAAACATGTCGAGGTTCTTCAACAGGGGTCCAACGCAGAACTACGAGTTACAAATGCTATCAGTTAAGCAAGCTCATTTCTTTACCATACTTCATGGGACATCGGCGTAATCAGACGAGTTTGGGTGCGTAAGCTCTAATAACTTACTTCCAGCTGAACCCCGTGGCGGAGACCGATGCCATTAAGCTGGCAACATTGCACTTGGAGGGTGAGGTACAAGACTGGTGGTACCACAGAATGTCCACTCTGGGACATGCCCACATTGTCACCTATTCTGAGTTTACAGGGAGACTGGTACACATATTTGATAGGAGAGATCCCGAGACTGGTGCATAGATTTGATAAGAGAGATCCCGATTTGTCCTTTAGAGACTTGGCACAGTTGAAACAAAATGGATCAGCGGAGGCATATATATCAGATTTCCAGAGGATATCACTGATGGTCACCGATATCTCCGAGGCCCAATTGGTGATGTTGTTCACAGAGGGGCTAAACGAGCCACCAGGATGGGTGAAGGCTTACAAGTCTACTATGCTACAGGATGCAGTTAGCAGAGATAGATACCTACAGGAGTCAGTACCCAAACCCAAGTTCACCCCGAGACCAAAATTCCCCACGAAGTTCGATGACAAGACACCACCACAAAGGGATGGTACAAGACATCAGCAAAGAGACTGGGCAGGACAACCACAAAAGGATTGGACAGGAAGGAACATGATGGATGATGCTACCGGGCAGGATCTAAGGAGGAAGAAACTGTGTTTCAGTTGCCGAAACCATGAGTACTGTGTCGGCGTATCACCTAAGCACACTACATAGAGGTTTTCTCAGATAGCGGGGAGGATGATGAGATAGGAGAACAGGGACAGGTGGAGGACCCACCAATGGCAGAAGAAGAGCATGTATTGATGGAGAATCATGGGACTATAGCATCACTCTCATGGATTCCCAGGTTTCATACCTTCGGGATGAGGGGAGGAGTACAGGGACACAAAGTGACTGTTGGTGGATGGTGGGGCATCCAACAATTTTATCGATGCTTCATTGGTAGATATGAAGGGCATTACCACCGAAGCCTTTGAGGGCTTTTCAATGATCATACCAAGGGAGAACACACTAGACCCATCTGCATACATCCCACCTGGATGACCTGAGCCTTAGGGAACTACACCATTACTAACAATGACTTCTTCTGCGGAGAAGGTGTTCCCATTTTCACCAATGTGGTGTTGGGAGTCCAAAGGTTATACCTTAGGGAAATACACCACCAACTACCGTATCATGGAGATGGAGTTCCAGGGACGGGATGGCAAGAGAGTGGTTTTGAAAGGCATGAACACTTACCCTCCCAAGGTAAAGACCGCAGTTGAAGATGGAGGTAGTGATGAGGTAGGACGACATTGCATGGGTCGCAGAGCTTCAGATTTCGCCATAAGCCCAAGGCGAGGCCCACCCTTTCTTTGAGAGATAGTCTTGCTTAAGAAGCAACTGGTCTTTGGTAATATAATTCTCCGTGTAGGCCTCCGCATGTGGGCCTTTGAGCACAACTACTGAGTTAGAGGACTGAGCGTGCTGATTACCACCCTGCATAGGCACCCAAGGCCCATAGGGTGATGAGACAAAGACCATCAAGGAGCTAATCGGCGATGGGCCATCGTAATCGAAGTTCAGTCCCCGCTTCTTCAGTTGTACCGGTAAAGAAGAAGGATGGCACCATGATGTTGTGCATTGATTATCGAGCCTTCAACAAGAGGACCATCAAGAATAAGTACCCTATACCCCGGATTGATGAGCTGATGGATGGAGTCGAGGGCCAAATACTTTCTGAAGATTGATCTACCTGCCCAAGCATCAATGATCGTGATGCTTAGTGCAGAAGGGGATGAATACAAGATGTACCAAAAGCCACCTGCTGGCACCAACACGATTTCCTTTGAGGATGCCTTTTACAACCAACGCCTCGCCACATTTCACCCCTCAGATGAACCACACGCTAGCAAGTAGCTTAGAAGTATTTGTTGGTCTTCATGAAATTTTGATCTTCATCCAGACTTGGGAGGAACACCTCCAACATCTAGATGAGGGGATGGGCATACTGGACAGACAGGAGTTGTATGAAAAGTTTTCCAAATGCAAGTTTGGTTGACAGAGATGCCCCATTTAGTACGTGATTGAGATCGTGGAGGCGGATGTGACCGGGACAAGATCCGTTTATTCGTGATTGGCCTCCGCTGAGAAGCATTACAGAGTTAAAAGGTTTCATGGGTTTGTGCACTTACTATCAGAGGTATGTGAAGGGTTTTTTCTCAGCTGACAGCCCCATTAATAGATTTGACCAAGAAGGGGGCCTTTGAGGGATGATGAGGTATAGGCACCGGCTGCACGGTGACATCAGCGACTGCGTCTCGGTCTTAGTTTTTCCGACTTTACCCAACCCTTCAGGTTGGAGTGTGATGCATCGAGAGAAGGTATAGGGGCCGTATTGAAGCAGAATAGGCACCCTCTTGCCAATGAGAGCCAAAAACTCAGGGGACCTTAGTTACTTTACAACATTTATGATAAAGAGATGTTGGCTATCATGTATGCATTGGCCAAATTCGCACTATCTAGTGGGCAACAAGTTCAAAGTCAAGACGGATCACAACAACCCCCGATTCTTCGAGCAGTATGAACCTAATGATGTGAATCGTATGGTGAGTAAGATCCAGGCCCACGATTTTGAGATTGAGTATGTGAAGGGAAAAAAAAATGTGGTAGCTAACGCATTTTCTTTCTGGGATGCCCCCTACTCTATCTTTGATGGATATATCGGAAGACTGAAGAGTCTTCTATTGGTAGAGTATTCCAAGAACAAGTTTGTTTATGAGGTTTTGGATGCCGTACATGTGATGATAGGTACATAGTGGTGGATGATGTTATCTACCACAAAGACCGAATTTATTTGGCACATCAGGCAAAAGATCATGCAAGCAGCCCATGACTCACCATTAGAAGGACACCAGGGGTTCCTAAAGACATACAAGCAGGTCCGCGAGAGGTTCACTTGGAAGAACCTCATGGAGACATAATCGGGAACATCGCTCGAGCGGAGTTTTCCGCCGAACAAGGTGGGAGTAACAAACATCCGTTGGATTATTACCGCTGCTCCATTCCAGACGTGAAATGGGAAAGCATCTCCATGGATTTCATCACCCGTTACCTGTGGTGCAGGGGAAGGATTGCCTTTATGTCGTGGTGGATAGACTCCACCAAGTTTGGCTCCACTTTCGCCATCCCTTTAGACTACTCAACACGTGGTCGAAGCCATTTTCAGAGAGATTTTCCGCTTGCATGGATTTCCCAAAACCATCGTCAGCGATAGACACAGCAGGTTCATGGGAGGTTTCTGGAGGAGCTTTTCAGGTTGGTAGGAACCGAGTTGACACCGAGCACTAATTACCACCAGACCGACCTGACAAAATGCAGATCGCGGAACAAAATGGGTGGAAGGTTATTTCATGAACTGCCATCGCGAGAGCTTGGGCAGCGAGCCAACTGGGAGTACCGCGCATATAAACCCACCCATCACATGTCCATTGGCATGACCCTTTTCCGGGCACTCTACGGCTACGAGGCCACAACTTTTGCAGACGTTGTATTCGATGAAAGTAGGGCACCAAAGGCCAGAGATTCGATACAGGACAGCCAGGATATTCAGAGAGCATTGAAGGAGAACATGAGGGTGGCCCAAAATCAACAGAAGATATATGCGGATGTGCACAAGACCAAGCTGCCTGAGGGTGGGAGATTTAGTGTTCCTACGATTAAATCCATACCGACAATCTTCATTGAAATAGAAGGGGGTCGAGAAGCTCAAACCTCGCTACTATGGGCCCCACAGGATAACTCGGTGGGCAAGCTATGTGACGTAACTAGAGCTAATTCAAGGGAGTAAGATTCACAACGGCTTCAATGATTCCTGTCTTTTAAGCTGGTATTAGGGACAAGGCTGCCTCTCACACAGAGTGCCACCCCATTGGATGAGACTTAGGGCTGCTGGCCACATTCCTAAGGATTTTACAGGGTAATGGAGAAGAAGTCTGCAATTGTGGTGGGAGTTTTTGGTGAAATGGAAGGGTCTACCTGTGGAGGATGCAACTTTGGGAAAACAAGGTGTGTTACAACTTGTGGTTTGAAGCTGCTTTGAGGACAAGCATGTGAGGACCGCACGTCCCATCACTTGGTGGGCGTCGTAATACCGCAGGGAGCCATAATACCTAGAAACCATTAGTCGGATGAGTTAGGGAAATGATACTGGTAAAGTCACTTCAATTATAAAGTGAAACTTAGGAAAAAGTGAGTTTATTAATATTAAACCCCTTCTTTGAGGGTATTTCTCCACCTATTAATTAAAATGAATATTTTAATGTAGAAAAAGAAAGTGAAAGGAGAAAAGATCATGGAGGGTTGGAAAGGATTATTGATTATCCATTTCAAAAATTGAGTTTTGGAGAGAACTTGGAGAGCTAGCGAGGGTTTCAACTAGAAACCCATTTCCAAGACATCGGATTCGGTAGTGAAACTATTTGTCCTAGCCGGGAGATTGGAGAAGTCATTCATGCTTTTCATTTGCAGACATTGGTATTGCGATTCAAGAGCTTCATCGAAGAAGGAACTTCATTTACAGATCCGTGAGGAGAGACAGCAATTTTCCAGCACCGCAGGGAGGGTCGGGTGTTTTCCTGAGTCGGGCAAATTTCATCCCATTGCTGCAGTTTTTCTATTAGTCACCGAAGCCTTCATCCTCCCAAGCCATGCCATTGTCGGGTACGACCTCATGCAGGATTACTGTTACAATTGTGTATGCACTTTGTTATCTTGTCGGTCAGACTTCCATTTCCCCCAAGCTACCGTGGGTATTCCTCTGGTGTCATGGAAGGCAAGGAAGGTGGAGGTCGGGTTCGACCTTTATAGGAGACTCTACACCAATGTGGGCGTAGTAAAATGTTGAGAGACATCTAAATCGTATCCTGGCATCACCGGTTGCAATGCATGGGTCAGCCCCACCCATCAAACACGCAGGGCGTGAATCGGGCATTCTTTCTATTGCTGCGTGTATGATAAAGTTCTCAGTTTAGGCATCCATCATCCTCTTCATCACTGGGAGGTATTTCATTTTGTATTGACTGTCATAAACTCAGCCTTACTATTTAAATAAAATCAGCCTGAAGTTGAAGTTATTTTGTCTATTCAAATGTGAATGTTTCATTGTTATTTTATGGGTTTTGCTCAATAACGTAATACTACCTTATGCACATCACTTGGAAGGTATAAGGGATTGAAAAAACCCCCAAACCAGCATACAAAACACAAAAACACACCGCTGTCTATTTAATTTTTACTTTCAGCAGTCAAATACCAAAGTATGCAAAGTGTTTGACGAAGTCCAACACCAAAACTAGAAGGGTTTTTCCAATTTTTGCAACTTAGAATATTTCGTGAAAAGGTTTCACCTCACATGCTAACCCTGTATATTGCATGTTGTTGCCTTAGCATCTTAAGATTAGAGTCCCCTCTAACCTTAACAAATTAAAATTAACTCCTAGAACCTAACTCTAACACATCTAGTAACTAAGGTTCATCCCTTGGCTTCTCTAGGAGTAAGCCTAGATGTAAGAAGTTCCACAAGTGACAGGTCATGGAACTTAGGCATTATAGCCTAAGGATTACACTAAGTGAGTCGGACTTAGCTCACATTTGCAAGTGTGTATAAGGATGCGAACAATGGGGAGGAGATTCCTCTTCCTTTTCCACATGTGCTTGATACTTTTTCCTTTTCCTTGAGGACTATGTCCCAACTTTTGACAATTGTAGCATCCGATCTTTGAAACATCTCTCTTCATATCTGGAACTCTTACAGAGTTAAATTCTTTATTGTTCCTCCTGAAGGAACTTTTTTTGTTCTTTTGAATTGTAAGAGTTTTGTCTTCGCCAACAATTAATCTCTTATGTTGGTCCTAAAGTCTAGATTCTTCCTGTATGCTATGCCCATAACTTATCAAACTTGTAACTGCTTCTTGCACAATTCTTTAGCCAAAAGGAACTAAAATGTTGGAAACCCATTTAGGTTGTGGTTACAAGTTCTTGTCACTAACGACATCTCCAATAGCGTTAATCTCCATCTGCGAAACTCTCATAAGATAGGATGTGATAGACTCTGAGTTTTCCATCTTCATATAAAGAAGTTGATTTCTTAAGGTAGATTCTGGCTAATGTCTTTGCATTCATATAACCTACTAAGTGCTTCATACATTTTCCTTTGTTGTCCAGAATTGATATATGAGGGATCAAGATCTTTTACCTAATCGCATACCTATTCTTTGTTTCTTTTCATTCTTCTTATGTTTGATGTTTTGCTCTTCTTTATCTGGTTCTAGTACACCCACTACAACATTTTCTAGGAGATCATTCTAGACGAGAATGATCTCCAACCTATGCTTCCAAGATCAAGTTTCAGATCCCACCGCCTTCAATCTCCTCACGTCAGCCATCCTTCTTTGCAAGAGTCCCCATTCTCCTGCCAGAGATAATAAAAATCAAATTTTGATCCAAAACTCAACTCACTAAAAGATGCTACCGGATCTAGGCGTAGTATGTCGGTACGCTTAGATTTCTCAAAATCCAAATTTTGACCCTTGAACCGACCGATTGGACTGTACTGTTTTCTCGGTAATTTCTAGTTTTCTGTACTGGGTACTTTGTGAAAACTAGGTTTCACTTTCCAGGAGATCTAGCTAATCTGAAAAGGTGCAATCAAGATGCCAAAGTGTTCCTTGAGGTAGGTTGCACTTTCTAGATGGTTTTGAGGTCAAAACCTTCTAATAAAAACCCTAATTTTCATGTACCACAACAATGACGTTTTTCCGAAAGATGTTCTCTCTCAAATTAGCTCAAACCATGTTAAATTTTACGCTATTATTAGGTTACCTTTCTATTTACCAGATAACAATAGCATAGATAGGATCACTATGAAACACACCAAGAGTACACAAGCATTTATCCTAGGGAAACCCTCAAGGGAAGAAAACCCAAAGAAAACTTCCTTAATATAGATAGCCAATACAATGCCAAGATAATGAACCATACAAATTAATGTAAATTCCTCCAAGGATGCTACTCTCTTCCCTTCTTCCTGGCTAACTAGGTAACCTAGCTTCCTTCAAAACTTGCGACTAGATGAGTGAGCTTTTAGTGTAGTCTAAATGGAGTATGCCATTCCTTTATTTATACACCGCACGTGGAAGTGTCTCCGGTCGACTTCTTCTCTCCTCAAGTAGGTTAAACTCAATCTTAATATATCTGGGTCTTCTTGATTGCTACTTTAGTCAATTTTATTCTCTATTGGCTAATTAGGTTTGACCAATCCGCTAGTGGGATTTGGTCATTTCATTAATACTACATGATCAATCCACAAAAGGGGATTGATCTAATCAATAATAAATATATTTTATCTCTATCCACAAAAGGGATAAGAATATTCTTTGCGCTACACATTTTAACACTAGTAAATTGTGTCCTTCACTCCAAGATCTTCACTAAGCAGAATGGAACTTCTAATTAATCAAGGTCTTAGTGAAGATGTTTGAAGTTTGTTCTACTAAAGGTCAAAACTATAGGTCGATGATCCCTGTACTAAGTCCCGATGTAGTGCCATGTGGATCTCGATGTGTTTCCTATCTGCTCCTCAATCGATCTCGCAGAGCTTCAGTACCTCCGTTGGGTTACACCCGACAGACAATCACAATCGAAACTCCATCGCCTAACTCGAGAAAATATTGTAGCCACATAGCCCAATGGTTATGTTAACTACCCTTTGTACTCTACCTAGGCTAAAGATAGAGCAATATCGCCACTTCCTTTGCTTCGACTAATCAATGGCCTCATATTCCCATTTGTGGATAACTATGGGATTGCGTCTCGAGGGTCTCGCGTTGCATATGGAGTTTCTAGAGACTACATGACCAACAGTGCCTTTTGCATAGATGGAAAACTCTCTCACCACCACAGATGGTCAACAGTTTATAGATGGCATCGACCACACGCCTAGCTGAAGACAAGGCCTTACCCACATGAGGCCAAGTCAAGATATGGTGAGCATCATTTCAATATTTAATCCGGGCCATGTATGTTGTAATTTTGATTGCTTTAGATTTCATGATATATGCTTCGACATGCCTTTATTCCCTGCTTCCCCTTGTTGGTTGACATTGTGCCCTAGTAAGTGGTTCTTTTGGGGATGGGTTTGCTACTAGAACTCCCTTAAAGAACCATCGCATACCGTTCCTAATTACACCGGCTAACTTTCCATCATTATTCCCCTCATTTCCTTATCTCTTTGGGATTTTAGGGTGTATTGACCCAAGAAGGGGTTGTCCCTCATTCCAAGGGAAGAAGGGGCTGAAGGCCCGTAGGATTGGAGTTAGTAAAGAGATAAAAGCCTTGCATAAACCTTCCAGATGTTTCTCGTTTAGGGATTGTTATCGTACAATTTGTACTGCCCAAAGCCCAAGGCAAGTGGGATAAGATTGGCGTAACTGGAATAACTCTATCATCACAATTCTAATAGGAAACCCTTTTCTGTTTTGGAGTATGTCAAGACTACCCCTAGGGGAGATGTACCCAGTGGACTGGGGGTTTGAGAAGGCTAAGAAAAATAACACAAGGAAATCTTTCCCCTCTCACAAATCACTCAAATCAAAGGGTTCTTTAAGGCTTTATAGAGATGAAGCAAATAAATAATATCGTGTACCTACCCATAACAAGACAATAGCAAAAGGCACCTCTGGCACCAAAATGATGTTAGTGCTTCATAAGACAATGAACTCTTAAGAAATGTACCAGTCGATGAAATTGCAGCAGTGTAACAGTTTATAGCAGCAATAAAAAATTTGTAACAGCCACAAGATTTATGCTCTAAAATGCTTGAATAAAGACTTGAAATAATAGCTTTAACTAGGCAATTTGATAATAAATAGTCATAAGCAGTTTTAGCAACATCTAGATAGCATAATATGTCACCCAGGGTTAATTTGTTGTTGTTAGATGGTTGTAGAAAATGTTTTGGCAACAGCAGCAAGTAGGTTAATGGGATTTAGGCTAATCTAAGGTTGAAGCGTAGTTAGTGTGGGTGTTCAAGAAGAGGTTCTGAAAATTGCTCTGATCAATCAACACATGTAAATGGTAGACTAGTGTCTATCTAGGGTAATGGAGTCATGATGGCAGCAGTAAGTCTAATGTGATGTCTTGTTCCCAAGAGTAGGCCAGGAGTGACTTAGTAGTCTATATGTTCCCGTGACTATAGTCAGGCAATAAATGTGGGAACCGACAGAAATAAGGGAGAATTGATGGTTAAACGATAAATTAAGCCAAAATACTTAGGGAAAAGTCACTTAAGCCTAAGTCAACGGAGAATTAGAACTAAAAGGTGATAAGGGGGCGACTAATTGACAAATAATTCACTTAACCTAGGCGCCCTTCACTTAGGAGGAAGGGCGCCAAGGTTAAGTGATGTCAACGAAGAAATAGGTCGGGAAAGATATAAAGAGAGGAATTTCACCTAATTCCTCATTATTGATGATTAGCGATCGATGTTGAGACCGAGAGGAGGAGGAGAGCCTAATCTTATTGTTTTGTGGACTCTCCTCGAGGAAACTCATCCTGATTGGCTTCTCGTGTTGAGAGAATTCAGTCTACTCCGAGATACCATCCGTGTATTTCATCGCTCATTTCAGAGTATCTGGTGGAGGGCGCAATTTTAGCCAAGGAGGGCTTAAGCCATTTGGGAGATTCGTGAGATCCGGCAGAGACCGGTCCCGATTAGTGCATTCATTCACCCAAGAGATCTACCGTATGCCCATTGAGCTTCATTCATCATCGATTCCAACTAAGGAATTCATGGTGATGACCCACAAGAGCTTAGGGGCGCAATTATTCCTGACAGACGCCATTTTGCATTTGGTTTCCTATCAGATTTGGCCAAACCCTTCTAACCCATTTCTATTGGACGACGCATCGCTTTGAGCTACATAGCTACAGATCTGGACGGACTCCATTGGGGCGCGATTCAGGCTCAAGGAGGGGCGAACCCCTGCTGGTCGTGATTCAGTGTCAGAGGTACCGCCTGAAATCTGGCCGACATTATTTTCCAAGGCAGAGGCTGCATGCATTGATTGGGGCGCTGAAGTCTATTCGACTCTGGAGTTTGAGATCGAAGCTTCAGTTTGATAGCTGGCCACCGTGTTCATCCCGGATCGTCTATTTTGAGCCTATCGATCCGCGTACGTGCCAGACCGCTGGCCTTCTTCATGTGTCATCGTATTTCTTTGTTATTCGATTGTATTCCAAGATGTGATCCATGAGATCCGGACCCGACGCCTTAATTCCCATATTTCAGTAGGGCATTTGTATTCCCATGCATGCACCATTATTATTCATAATATTGAGTCGCTGACATTCTACACTATTGCATGCATCTTTTATGATTGTTAAACCCTCATGATGCAACATGCACTTATAATAAATGACATGCAACCATAATAATATCCAACATGCAAACACTATAACCAAAGAACACCAATCGCTAAACGCACTTTAAACCCCTGTATCGACCGTGACGCCGTGTAACTCAGAGAGCAAAGCAGCTAAATATCTTGATCATCAGATCGTGGATATTTCGCTGGTATCGAGCTTTAGTCCCGCTACCGCGGACTAAAACCATGAATCCAAATAGAAGAACCGCATGGTCATGGAGTATCAAGGTGACTTAATATGTCACGCATAACTCGCTAAAGAAGGGATGACGGTTAATCCTTCTCACTTCTTCCCTCCCACCGTGAGGAAGAGGAAGAGGCAATTAGAGAAGTAGAGCGACGAGCGTAGCCAGCCAGGTCGAGCTCGGCGAGAGAAGAGGCTAGGTGACAGTATGAGCGACCAGAGGGCGTAAGGTCTTCAGATCTAGACGTAGTCTCTCTCATGCAGTGATCAAGCACATGCTAGCTACTACCGGACCATGTCCCAGCCTTTGCCCGTGTAGCGATAGATTGGCTATGATATATTCCGGCACTCAAGGTCTACATGCGCCAAGATGGGAACTCGTGGGCTTAGCAAGAGATTCTGCCACCCACTCGCACATATACCGCTGCAAGTAGGATTCCACGCCCATTATTCTGGCCCAGAGGGCATCCCGTAGCAGCTATTACAAATCGATAGCACGGAGACCGGCCACACATGTAGAGGACATTGCAGAGTATCGAGAGAGTATGCAGCCCAATGCGGACTTCCAAATGATACGACCCTAGTCATGCATTGTGGGTCTGACTCCGAACCGGTCCCAGAGCCATCAGAGGGAGGGCGCGAAGCTAATCGCTAGGACATAACCTTGACTCTATCCGGCAGTTGGTAAACTCACTATATCTTATTTCGACAGATAATCCAAATGCACTTATAGAGATTGGGTACAAAAACTAGATACCTACTACAAGCTCAACCGATGACAAAGACAGAGGCCATCGCTTCACCCACCCTACACCTCTGAGGGTGAGGCACTGGTGGTGGTATCATGTAACAGAGCATTGGTCACGATCACATCACCTCCTGCTGTGAGTTCACCGAGACTCATGGATAGATTTGATAGAGAGGATCCGAACCACTTCGTAGATTTTAGCCCACTGAGACAACCCGCACGCCAGGCATCTATCAGAAGCTCGAGATAAAGCGCTGGTCGACAAACAGTATCTATCTACTGGTCATATTAACCGGCATCTACGTAACCTGAGAGGTTATGAAGGTATTACCTCATTCCCGCGCGATGCCATCCCACATCAGAGATTTACGGATTCTGCAAGGCCAAAGACTAAAACCCCTTCACTCAAACCCTATAACCGCAGCAGACAAGGATCGTAAGAACCCTCCAAGGGAGTGGAAGGGCAAACCCAAGTTGGACGATGACACACAACGGGAGTTGATGAGGTGTGAAGGAAGCTTTGCTTCTGCAGATCCCTGGTCCTCTGGGCACGATGTATTGGGGAAGGGACGATCCACCATATTGAGGGTAACCCAGGAGGATGAGGATATTCGTGCACCACGTACGTCGATTCGTAGGATCATGACCACCCATGAGCCGCAGTGCAGCCAAGAAACCACAGATACCGGCGAAGACCAAACCTCAGGAGGAGGCCAAGCCTGTAGAGAGGGGAAGGGGGGAACCATAGCCACCCATTCAGGAGTACCCAGGTACAACACCCTCAGTCTTAAGGGCCTTGTACAAGGGCAACGCATAACATCTTTAGTTGATGGTGGGGCCACCCACAAAACAACTTCATAGATGCATCCTTAAAAGCCAGGAGGGGGTTACGCACAAAGGAGTTTGAGGGATCCCATGTGGCAGTGGCAGATGGATAAACGATGACATGTTTAGACATGGTCCCCGATCTAGAGGTCAAGCTTGGCAAATACACCCTGACTGACACATTTTAAGTAGTTGACCCACGCATACGATGTTGCATTGGGGTACAAGAGCCATTCATTGGAGGAGACGGTCTTCAATCCATCGACGCTGGACCAGAGCTCGGAGATACCGATCGAGAGTTGTGCCGAGAGGCATGTTCATTGTGGGCACCCTGGCAAGATTCCATGGTGAGGATGGAATTTTATTTTCGCCATGCAGGATGGTTTACGCCAGTAGAAAGTGTTGGATCACCACACCTAAAAGACGCAGAGGTAGGGAGCAAAGACTCATCCACGCATCGAGCCTGGGACGTTATGAGCCATTGTTTGGGCCGATACCACCGTGGAGACCACACCGCATTTAGGTTATGAGCATGCCCCGTTTCCAGTCTCCTCCTGCACTTTTCTCACCGCTTGTTCAGGAGTGTGACGATCAAGGGTGGGATTGGAGCAAGATTGATGGGGTATCCCATCAGTTTGAGAGCAGAGTTCGACGAAGTCGTGAGAGGCTCTAATCTATTTATGACAAAGAGATGCTAGGCATCATGCATGCTTTAACCAAATTCAAAAGATTCAAGGTTGGTGTTAGGTTTGTAGTAAGGACTCACAACAGGCCCAAGTACTTCCTTGATCGTAAAGACCTACAGAGGCAATGTATGGGTCTCAAAGATCCAAGTCAATTTCTGACATTGAGTCAAAGTCAAGGGAAAAAGGAATGTGGAAGTGGCGGATGCCCTTGTCCAGAGACCAAAGCAGATGTCTCGGAGCGATGGATAATCAGACAGATTGGAAAGCTCATTTGCTGGTGGAATACTCCAAAACAAATTTGTTTGTGAGGTAATGGATGGGTAAGTGATTGATGATAGGTACCAAATAAATCCGGTTCTTGTAGAAAATGAACCGGATTTATTTGGTTCCAAAATCCACCCTCAAGGGGAAGATTCTGAAGGCATATCACGATTCACCAACAACAGGGCATCGGGGACAATTTCCAAACTTATATGTGCATGTCAGAGAGAGATTCTCTTGAAGGGTCTCAAGGATGACGCAATGGTGATACACGGAGTACCCACTTGTCGCCAGGTCAAAGTCCGGGAAAGTGCATATCCCGGCAGAAGTTACTTCACCTCTACCCATTCCGGGCGTAAATGGGAGAGCATTTCCATGGATTTTCATTGTCAGCTCCTAGGGTGCAAGGAAGGGACTCAGATATTTGTAGTGGTCGACACGATTGACCAAGTTCGCATATTTCTTCGCCATACCCACCGACTACAAGGCCATACAAGTAGCAGAACTATTTTTCAAAGAGGTGGTCTCTATTGCAATGTGTTACCTGTGCAAATAGTCGCTGATAGAGATGGCTTCATCACTTTTGGCGTGAACTGATTAAGGCAGGCACAGAGTTAGCCATTTAGGTACCGTGCCTCTACCACCCACGGCTGCATGGGCGCATGAGATCACAACAAATGGGTGGAAGGTATCCGAGGAAATCCATGTGGGGACAAGAACGATCGTGCGGGTGAAATGGTTACATATGGGTGAGGATTTCTACAACACAACTTACCACATGTCCATCGATGTCAAATTATCCGGCATTGTAACGGATAATGATGCACCCCTCCTTATAGATGCTACATTTGGGATGCTAGGGTTCCCGGGCAAGGATTGGGTGGAGGAGAGTCAGAGTCCCGCAGAATCGTAAATAGCGAGAATCCTGGCAGTAGCCACCAATCGCCAGAAGATATATGCATCGCCACGAGTTGAGCTTATTTTGAGTGTAGGAGACTTAGCTTCCGCGACACAAACATGCCAGCATACCCTCCTTGAAGAGGTGAGCGAGGTGGTGAGAAATTGAAGCCCAAGTTCCCATGGGCCACAGTCATTCAGGATAGGCGGTGGCAGGCGAGCTAGAGATACCGTAGGGTAGCAAGATCCATAACGCCTTTCACGTCTCCTGCTCCTGCAAGTACATGGGTGGGACAATGACAGCACTCTACGTGAGTTGCCACCCTTGGATGAGGTGAGGGTCATTGAACTAGTGCCCAGGGAGATACTAGGAGTGAGAACGCAGTTGAGAAGCTGTGGATCATCGAGAGTGTTTAGTTGATGAGGGTCTCCAAAGGGAGGATGCCAAGCATGGAGGGAGAGAATATTTTTCAGCACCCTGGTTTGGATTTGCTTGGGGACAAGCAATCTCTGGGAAGGGAGTGGACCGTGGATGTCCCGGGTCCTCAAGATTAGCTGTGGAGTGACTTAGTAGTATATTTGTTTTTGTAGACTATAGTCAGGCACAAAGGAACAAGATGGAGAAATAAGGAGGAATTAAGTCCCCCCCTTATCACATTTTCATTCTAATTCTCCATTGACATCACTTAACCTAAGTCAACGGAGAATTAGAACTAAAAGGTGATAATAATTTAATTGACAACACCACTTTAGGAGGAAAAGGCTCTAGGTTGGCAGGATGTCAACTTAAGAATTAGGTCTGAAAGATATAAAGAGAGAATTTCAAAATTCCACCCCCACATTGGATGATTATGATTTGATGTTGAGACTCGAGAGGAGGAGGAGAGCCGAATCTTATTGTTTTGTGGATTTTGAGGAAACCACCACCCTTGATCGCTTCGTGTTGAGAGACACCCTAGCCCACTCCGAGATAAATTCATCCAGGTATTTCCATCGCTCATTCAGGAGTATTCGTGAGGGCTACTTAGCTAAGAGGGCTTAAGCCATTTGGGAGATTCGTGAGATCTCAAGGACAAGGGTCCCATTGCATTCATTCCGGAATCTTAAGAGATCTACGTATGCCTCCATTGAGCTTATTCATCATCGACTGACGATGGAATCTGCAGAGCCACCCATACGTACCGCTTAGGGCTGCCAGCCATTCGACGTATCGCCATTCTGTACGTGGGTTTCCTATCAGATCCCGCCAAACCCTTCCAACCCATTTCATTATTGAATGAGACGATCATTTTGAGCTACAAATGCGACTGATGAGGAATCCATTAGCTATTCAAGGTCTGGTTGAGGGCTTAAACCCCCAAGGGTTCGCATCTAGCGCCGAGGTCCTGCTCCAGTTCACGAGACATTTTCCAAAGCGAGGCTGTATGCATTTGATTGGGTAGTTTCGAAGTTCATTCCCATCTGGAGTTTGGAGATCGAAGCTTCCAGCTGATAAAGGCTACCACCGCATGCTCATCCGATCGCTC
The DNA here is from genome assembly GCA_010110895.2 of Picea sitchensis. NCBI lineage: Eukaryota > Viridiplantae > Streptophyta > Pinopsida > Pinales > Pinaceae > Picea > Picea sitchensis. The sequence continues at coordinate 112 of SNQJ01S0186357.1, read as the reverse complement.
ATCCTTGTTCATTCATCCTGCATGCGTTAGACCAAGGGTCTTCTCTACATCACCGGTATTTCCTTTGTTATTCGATCATATTCCAAAGATGTATCCATGAGATTCCACCCAT